>LOEQ01006274.1:90686-106167 GCA_001685075.1 Bramus lutescens | reverse complement strand
AATGCTGCTGGCCTTCCAGAACACGAGGGTGTGGCTTCTGCCATCCTTGGGAGCTCCTGAGCCCAAATCCTACTTCTGACATGGGCATGTGCCCCAGTTCTGTGTCACTGTCACAGTTCTTGTAGTGTACACAGTCATTTCTTCCTAATTGAACCCTTCCCTCCTGGAGAATGGCAAGTCCCTAAAGACTCAGGAAGTCCACAAGCAAGCCCCACCCCCTCAATTACATAAGCCCCAAGCCAGTGCTGGCAATCCTCCTGTGGAGCTCTCTGCAAGTTGTCTAGCTACAGATTCTATGAGTCATCATCCATGCTGGGGTGGGATAGTAAGAGACAGTAGGTCTCTTCCTCTGTAGTCTAAGCTGACCTTGAACTCATAGCTCTCCTGCCTTAGCCTCCCTGGGAGGCTAGCATCAGAGCTTGTGATGGATTTCAGGGCAAACGACCTGATATATTTGGGCCTTCTCGAAGGTGCCTTGGGCAGTGAGCCCATCAGCCTGGCTAACACATCCTTTTGTGACTCTCTGTACTGAAAATGTGACCGCTCAAGGGCACGGGGAGGGGGACACACAGGTTTGGCAATCATTTCCCCAACAGTGAGCTCTACACAAGGGCATTACACAGTCAGCTCCATCCCACCACACTCCCGCTGAGGTGGCTAAAGAATGGGATGGAACCATGAGAAAGCCAGACAGAGCACAGTGAGTGGTAGGAGAGAAAGCAGCCCTATACTCTACTATTCTTCTCTTCCTTAAGACAGTATCCCTCCCCCTCACCACCCACATCCTTGCTTTCTCTTTCGCTCAAGCTGGAATTGGACTTCTATCAACTGCAATTGCAATAGCCCTTTAAAAACCATGAGACTGCAACATGCGCCTTTAGTTACTATATTAGCTCCGTTAATGTGGGTAGGAAGAGAAGGCCAGATCTATGCGCCATCCCGGGTACCGCATTGTAATTAAGCACAGCTGGTTGCGGGAGGGCTTTAGTCACTGGCATACAGTTGGTGGGATTTAGCTCAACTAAAAAGATTTCTTAAATACTATCTGAACAGCTAGTTGCCACAGACTTGTGCCTCCTGCTCCATTCCCTAGTTCTAGAAAAGACTAGTTCTTTGTCAGCTACATCATAGTCAAATGATCCTTCAAGATAGAGTAGGGCTGCTTCAGGATGGAGTGCACAGAAAGTTGTTTTCTTGGGAAATGATCCATGAAGACAGATAATCAGAAGGACAAACACCTCTGAAAGATGAGCAGGTCTTTATCTGTCAAAACATGAGCTATTATGCATGCTTACACACGCCATGTAATTCCAGTGCCTGGGACTTAGAGACAAGGAGGATCTGGAGATCTGAAATTCAAGATCAGCTTGAGCCCCCCCAAAAACAAACAAACAAAAACCACAAAACAAAACAAACAAAGCCATTTACCATCCCAGGGCTAGTGATTTGCTGCTTTGAGATGGGTTATTGGCTTGTCACGTAGCCCAGGCTGGTCCGGACTTCACAATCCTCTCGCACCTGTAAGTGCTGGCATTATAGGTGTGTGCCACCACACACAGCAATGCAGTTGACTTAAAAATCTGCACTCCAAGGAGTTCTGAACTGGTTCCCTCTGTGCCATGTCTTCTGATCTTCTAAGCTTATGTGACTCACAGGGAGGGTAATTAAGCAGAGATCGCTGACAGTGGTGATCTCCTTGTTTGAATGTGTCAAAAACACAGCCCCACATCAGATAAGAACTCCAGCTAAGGCACCCAGAGCCAGGGTGCCTTAGGATCAGGGTATCAGTGTCACACTACACTGAGGACAAGTCCCTGTTTTCCAGCCAATCAACTTAGCTAAGCCTCAACCACCTCACTTGTAAACTGGGAATAATGAGCAGTTTCACGGAGGAGTCCCCAGAACCAGCTGCATAAAGACGGGGTGGCAGAGTTTTCAAAATAACTGTCCTACATATGAGAGACGGCACGGACTTCAAAGGTTCCTTGGTGATGCCGTTTATAAATAGACAGCTTTGGTTCAGGAAGAGAGGCTTCCAATGCCTGGGCTGAGCCTGGAAATGACCCGGTAAGACAGGATCAACAGGAACCACAGCCACAGAATGCAGATAAGAAAACTGGAGCCAGGTGACATGATTGCGAGGCTACAGGGCAGGTATCTCACACTTCCAGCGTGCAGAGGTCTCTATTGGTTCCCTTAGCGTGCTGTCTGCAGGATCCACTGGGTGATGCTGGAACCCACTTTCATAATAAAGTAGGACCGGACTTTTCATTCTTATAAAATTATTTAGTGTGTAGGCATGTGTGCACGGCCTCACATGGAGGCCAGAGGCTGACTGTGCGGTTGGTTCTGTCCTTTCACCGATACAGTGACTCCAAGAATTATATTCAAGTCAGTGTTGGTGGCGAGTGCCTCTTAGTCACTGAAGTCCATTCCCTTGCCTTTATCCTCATCCTCTCATGAATGTCCCCTAGGGTTTTCCAGAGGCCATGTGACTTGTGGCATCACAAGAAATAGAATGCAGACAAGAGACAAACACACTTCCACTGTGATGAGATGCAATTTGGATCTTCCTCTCCCTAAACCTGAGATAAATACATTCTATATATAAAGCCAGGCACACACCTGTATCCCCAGCACTCAAGAGGCAGAGGCAGGCAGATCTCTGTGAGTTTCAGGCCAGCCTGGTCTAGAGTGAGTTCCAGCAGTCAGGGCTACACAGAGAAACTGACACGAAGAGGGAAGAAAATAACCTTTTATTGGATGGTTGCCCATGTGTAGTAATGAAGCTTCCTCTCTGGGCAGGGTGAAGTAAAAATAAATACCAGTTTAAATGACTACGTGGAGTCGGTGTACATGCAGTCCTGGGACATGGAGGAAATGGTGCCAGCAGGCAGCTACCCAGTGTGAGGGATGAACCCGAGTGATGGCCATGTCACTGTCGGCAAGAACACTCCAGAGTCCTTGAGAGTACTTGTGAGAGCGCCCAACACACATGAAGAAAGCACTTGAGTGATGTTTGGAGGAAAGAGCTCTCTGCCAGTTCAGAGAACTATCTGAAGGGCTCAGAGGCCGTAACCATACCACAGGTGGCTAAAGAACACTTGATGTTTCTGCAACACATTTTAATTAATTTAAGCTTTAACTTCAGCAACCACACATGGCTAATGGTTGCCATATTGGACAGCACAGCCCTATCCGTAAAATTTGCTTTTAATGACTGCATCATGTTTCCCGGGACCTTCTGGTTGCTGCCACTGTCTGTCAGTTTTTCTCTCAGCCCATACCCCACAGCCCTGTGGCAAAGGGAGCCAGGACAGCTTCTACCTTAAGAATCCCACAGCAGGCTTTGAAGCTGCTGACTCTGCAGGGTGGAGCAGGGACCAAGAAGACAAGTCAGGAAGGCTGAGCAAAGCAGGAGGGCACGGGGCTAGGAGGCAGCAGAGTGGGCCACGGGGAGCCAGAGTGAAGAGCATCAGAGGCTAGGACTAGCCCTGTGTAGTACATGACACCCCTGACCACTATGCAGGTCCCACACCTGACAAAGACCACTTGGTTAGAAGGACCCCACAGCCACTGAGAAAATGAACAGGACAAGGAAGAAAGCACAAGACCCTAAATTGGGGAGACCTCCAGATCACTGTTAGCACAGTCCCATTCCCTTGGTCACATTCTTTCCCCACTTTAAGCCCTGACTTTGGTAGTAGAGACCTGTTGGGGGGGCCTGCCAGTCTTGCTGGTTTGAGGACTCTCCCCACACAACAGGGAGCCCTGATGCCATGTTTCTGATACAAGCCCCTTCCACAGGGACCAGAACAAAGAAAGCCAGAAGGGGAGATGAGACAACCAAGAACCCAAGTGCAGACAAGAACAAGAGGTGGCAAAGGAGCCAAGTACCTGGGCTCTTACTAGGGACAGAGTAATGTGGTCATGGAGTCTGTCAGTTGGAGGACACCTTTGCAGGATGAGAGGCACGGCAGTAACTGTGTGAGGACAACCACGTACACTGAGATCTCTGGGAAATCTAGGCTCTCCCAGGAAGATCCAACAACTCTTTCCTCCCTTAGTTCCCAGAGATGACTCCTGCGGACTTCAAGAATTTCGAGTGGACAGTGGGGCAGAGCACAGAGGTGTTTAAACCTGGGCAGGCGCCAGGTCCCTGGACAGTTGTGGTGTCCAAGCCAGATCCTGCTCCTTAACCTAACCCTTACATGTCCTCACACGAACCATTCTGGTTCTGAACCAAGAGGAAGAAAGATGGGGGCACCACAGCTTCTTCCTGCAGGTTCCCCCTGAAATTAAGGGGAGGGCTTTAGAGACATTTTAGGCCTTGGTAGAGCCCATCCCTCCATGCAGAAGGGCTCTCGTTAACTCTGATTTGACTAGAAATACTCCCACACAGGCAGATGAGTACCTAGGCCCATATAGAAGCTCACAGCCTCCCTTTGAACACATGGCGGGTGTCCAGATTCCAAGTCAAAATTGGAATGGGAAGAAAGGTTTTTAAAATGCTTTTCATTTTAATATAATTTCAGATTTGAAAAAAGTGCGGGTAAAGTGGAGATGTGAACATATGGTATGCATTTTCCAGAGAGAAAATTGCCTTATGTGATAGCTCAGTGACCAAAATCAGAACATTAACCCTGGCCCACTGCTACTGACCCGATATATGACTATGCACATTGCACCAACTATCTAACGTAAATCTGAGGGCACACACCTATCATCCCAGCACTAGGATGGCTAGGACAAGAGAAGTGTGGGATAACATGGGGCAGTGATCTAGTCCCTTAGTCAGGAAATGGCTCCTTTTCAGGTCACCTCTGTCACCAATGCTATAGGTCCACGCCACAAGAAAGGGGCCAAAGTCATTAGGAAGAAATGCTTCAACACCCAAGGCCCCAAACTCCAGAGACAAAGAAACTCATCAGCCTTTGCAAGTACCCAATGCATGCGTCAGCCAGGCAGGCCCTCAAGGAGGGACTGCAGGAAGACCACCCTATGGGCTCAGGCCAAGACATGCAGCTAGAGAGACTGACAGGTCCCATGGTTTCTCATGTGTCAGCCACACACACATTCTTGAACCCACAGGATTCTTTAAGTATGAGGAGGCAGAATGGTTCAAGTTACCCAGCTTTCCTGAACTCAACCACAAGCAGATGGTTTCCAGGCTTAGGCCAACTGGTTTAACTGTTTCTAATTTGAGACCCATGCTTAAAAACAAATCTGGGTCATTACATTTCAGACATGCAACTGACATGTGCATTAACCAGGCAGATTTATCAACCACCAGTTGAGCCGCTCCAAATATAAGGTCCACTTTATGAGAAGCTCGAGTTCAGAACAGGACAACAGGGCAAATTCAGAGCCCAGCCGCAAGAAGCTCTGGAGGTCATTTGGCACTGCCTCTGCTGCCTCTGCCCTCAGCCTGCGTCCACCCACCACAGCATTCCAGGCAAGCCGAGCTGCGTCATTTCTGCTGGCTTTCAGTTTGTCTCTCTCCTGGCTGAAGCTATCAGCGTGGAAGCAAAGGAGCACACAGAACACAGGGTACAAAGAGTCAGTGTCAAAAGTCCCTGTCACCACTTTACAGACACACCAGAGGCAGCTGTCAAAGGCGCCTGCTTCTGGGAGGAAAACGGGGCTTGAGGACAGAGGCCCTCCCACTTTCAACCTTACTTCTCCAGGCCCTTGAAAACTTTGTGTTAAGTACTGTTTAAATAGAGCTTAAGTTTTTGTCAGATCTTATGGTACTAGCCTAAAATCTCGGCTCGAGGCCAAAAGATGGCAAGTTCAAGGCCAGCCTGATCAACTTACTGAGCACATATCTCAAAATAAAAAATATGTAAAGGCTGGGGATATCAGTAGCATATACTTGCCTTGAATTCATGAGGCCCTAGGCTCAATGCCTAGCACTGTAAAAAATTAAACTACATTAAAGTTTAATCTGTTGTGGCTCAGACTGACAGAAAGCTCCTGAACTTCCCAGTGTGTCAAGACTACAGGTGCTTGTAGTGGAGGGAGCATGTGACTAGCCGAAAACTGAAATCCCAAGGGAGAGCTGGAAAGGACTCTGCCCACCAGTTAACTCGGAAGCTTCTGGGTCACAGGTGAGGAAATCAAGGGTGTCCCCACAAGGACGAAGCATGGTGTCGCCACAAAGACGGGCAAGCCAGCTTCCAGGCCAGTGCTCTCTTTGCCAGTCTCGACAGGGGTTTCAAAGGCCTCTTCCCCATTCCCAAACATTACAGCACATGGGTTCCAACCTCAGTCCTGGCTCTAACTCCACTGGCTGTGTGACCTGGGAGGACCCACACTTACCACCTCAGTGTCTGTTTCTCTTCAGCATCCTCCAGGGCTATTATTAAGAGACCAAGATTACCTACACAAACACTTAACACATACTTAGCTCATAGTAAGTGTTCGCTGAATAGCTATTTTTATGTAGGTTAGTCAACAAGAGTAGGTAAGGGCAGAACTGGCCCTAGCTCAAAATTACATACCAGGGTCCATACCAGGCATTGTAGGAACATCATTTAATCATTAACAGCCTTTGCCAGATAAGTATTGACTTTTGCATCTAAAAGAGAGGAAAATTAAAATCCAGAATAGCGAAAACAACCCAGGGCTGAAAAGATGCCTTGGGGGTCAAGAAGCCCAGCTCTTGAGAGGACCTAAACTTGTTTCGTAGGACCCATGCCACAATTCACGGTCCCCTGTAACTAATTCTAGAGGCTCCAATATCTCCTCCTGGCTTCTAAGTCAATCAGACACACACACACACACCTTAAAAGTAAAAATCAGGGCATGGTGACACACACCTTGAATTCCAGTGCTTGGGAGGTAGAGGCAGGTGGGTGGATCTCTGTGAGTTTAAGGCCAGCCTGATATTTGTGGTGAGTTTGAGGGCAGCTGGGGCTATATAATGAGACCCTCTGTCAAATAATAGAGTAAATTTTTTTAGGTTTTTTGAGAAAGGATTTCTCTGTAGCTTTGGAATCTGTCCTGGAACTTGCTCTGTAGACCAGGGCGGCCTTGAACTCACAGAGATCCGCTTGTCTCAGCCTCCTGGAGTGCTGAGATTAGGGCGTGCACCACCATCACCTGCCAAGTAAATCAATCTTGAGATGGAAAAACAAAAGAAAACCCGAATGTCTCCAAGGCTGCACAAGGCAGGCAGCTCTCCTAGCAGCCAACAGCAGCCTCCACCACAACGGGCCGAGGAGTTTCTTTCTACTAGTTACCCCATCAAAACTGTCCTCGGCGGTTTCTGACTCTAAGCTTCACAGTGTTAATAGTTCAGCTTCTTGAACAACTTCCAATAGGGAAGTAGATCCAGTTTCTAGCAAATGAATCAACACTGGGTTCTGATTTCTGTAAGAGACCCAGCAGCCAGCAAGGAAGGACACACCAAGGCAGGAGCGGTCATGGACCTCCAAAAGGTGCCCTCCAACTTAGTAAGTATAATTTCTGTTCCTTCTGCTCTAGGTGGCACTAATTTTTTTCCAACAGGCATTGAAGATGTAACATAATTTTTAAAAAGCCCCTATATTTGTGTGTGTGTGTGTGTGTGTGTAGTTCAGAGAACAAGTTGCAGGAGTTGGTTCTCTCCTGCCACGTGGGTCCCAGAGATCCTGCTCAAGCTGTTGGGCTTGGCAAGTGTCCTTACCTACTGAGCCATCTTGAAGGCTCACAGAGACCATTACTAAAGAATGGCAAAGCAGCAACAGCTCCCTATGTCCAATCAAGACCTACATCACTGCTAACACCTGCTCCCTGTCCCTTCATGTGGTTGGCTCATGAGTTCCAGCCAAAGTCCTTGTTTTGCTGGCTCATTAAACATTAAAGTACCTCTCAGAAATGTGAACTGCTTGTGATGTGTGGCCCCAAAGGAAAGGAGAGTTGTGTCTCTCTGTAACCATCATGATTATGGTAGTTTCTAAACACGACCCAGAATTCTTCAGCATTGCTCCCATTAGGAGGAATCTGAAGTCAGGTCTGTCTGTGCTTGGATCAAGAAAACACAGAAGTACCATACGGAAAGTCTGAAGGATTAGACAGAAAAAGCTGTCAAATTTCCATGTGGTCATCTTGGAACCAGCAGCACTCTGGGAGATGCCACACATCCTAAGAAAGAGAATCTGAGAATACCATATTGGAGAGGTGCTTGCTAATGCTCTAGTTAAAACCACTAGCTTAACTCCCAACCAAGGGCCAACAACTTGTCAGGACCTGAGTGGGCCACTATGGATGTCATCATACCCTCAGATGATCACAGTTCCAACCGCTACCTGGCTGCAACTGCAGGAGACTCCTCAAGCAAGGACAGGCCAGCAGAGCCTCATTGCCTCCTCTCCAAATCCTGATGTCCTAAATAAAATGGCTGCTATCAACTCCAAAGTGGCAGGTGCAGCCAGAAAGACCACCACCATCCCCTTTCACCTCTTCTCTCCCCCAGCCCCCCAAAAAGTCAAACATCAAAGAAGAGACAAACATTCAACTGGTGGGCTTCAAATCTATCTCAACAGCCTGAGCCCTTCCGCTGCTGGCCACAGAAGCCATAAGAACCCATTCATCATGCTTTGGCTGAGTCTGATGCCAAACAATGAGAGCAGCCCTGCTGAGCGGCTTTGGCCATGGTTACAACAAACAGCGGATATTCCTTTCATTGTCTGCCTGCAAGCAGTTAATTTCAGCCAGTGCAAACATGAGTATCTCTCACAGAATCCAGCAAAACACAGCAAAGGAAAGCCCAGACAAGAATAGAACAAAAAATTTTCCATCTTCCTGTAAGGAAATGAAAGCGGCTGATTCACCAAGCTCTCTAAGAGTTGCTTTGCAAATTTCTGTGACGCTCTTGGTTAAAATCCACTGGGGATGCAGGGAGCCATCTATGCTTACTGCTAAGAAAACATCCATGAGTAGAACGAGGAAGTCCAGAGAAAAGGGCTGAGCAAAGACAACTGGGATGCCTGCCAAAGAAAGAGTTAGATGTTTAATACCCCCAACCAAAACACACACGTGCGATGTTAAAAGTCCTCACAACAAATACTGAGGAAGGAAAGAAAACCATGGTTCAGTATTAAAAGGTTAAGGTCCATGGGGACCAGAGTGCTCTGTCAATTTGATCATTCCTAAAACAAAGGAGACAATGCCGAATCCATCTGTCAACTGCCACAGCCACCTTCTGCAGTACACCTCAGAGACAGGGCTGCAACCTAGGAGAAACCTGGGGATTCAGTCACGTGGCTGTCAGTTTGTGCTACAGTAGCAGGCATGTGTCACCCAATGACGGGTCCCAGCTAAGGACCCAAGAATGTTCTCATGGTATTTTACAGCTTCAGAATGAGACATTTCATTTTTTTTCTGTCAATGGTGTCAATTTTAGGATTACGTGGGTATTTCTATATTTTAGCCAAAGCCCAGACTGTATCATTTGCTACTGTGGCTATAAGTGAATGAATTTGTGCAAGCCTTGAACCTTTTATACATGACTTGAGCCTACATGTGCCCACAAGTCTTTGTCCATTTAGAAACGACTCAAATAAGCTGGGTATGGTGCTCACACCTGTTACCCCAGCTTTCGGGAGGCAGAGGCAGAAGGATCTTAAGCTCCAGGCCAATCTGAAATACAGACTGAGACCTAGCTCAAGAGACCAAGTGGGAGCAGGGCAAACAAAAGACCTATAATCCTACCTGAGCTACATGAGAGTTTCCAAAATCGAGGTGGGGCAGAGGTATTCAAATACTCAAATACAAGCAGAAATTATATTATTATTTTCAATGTTTTTTATTGCTTTTCAACCACCACCCAAACAAGCACTCCTTGGTTACAACCCAATCTAAATTGCCTTTAAGCTGTTCTTTATTCCCCCGGGAGTCACCCCAGTCAGGCAACCCAACCGTCCTCGTTTGCTTTCTGTCGCTGTAACAACACTGACTTTAAAAGCAGGTTAGGGAAGGATCAATTTAATTCACCTTCCAGCTTATAGCTCATCATGCAGTTCTGGAACTGAGGCAGAGAACTTGGAGGAATGCTGCTCACTGGCTTGCTCCTTGTGACTTGCTCAGCCTGCTTTCTGACACAAGCCAGGGCCACCTGCACAGGGGTGGCACCACACTCATCAGTTAAGAAAATGTACCACAGGCTTGTCCACAGGCCAGTCTGATGGAGAAAATTCCTCCACAGAGGTTCTCTCTTTCCAAGTGACTCCAATTTGAGTCAAGAGGACAAAAACTAACCAGTTCACCCACCAACATTGGAGTTCACTTACAATTTAGGCAGAACTGCTAACCCCAAGCTTTTCCTAACAGCATTTATGGTTCCTAAAATTCCTTCCATAGAAATCAATTTCTCACCGGGTGGTGGTGGCGCATGCCTTTAATCCTAGCATTCGGGAATAGAGGTAGGTGGATCTCTGTGAGTTTGAGACCAGTATGGTCTATAGAGCTAGTTCCAGGACAGTCAGGGCTGCACAGAGAAACCCGGTCTCAAAACAAACAAAAAATCAAATCCAAACCAAAACAACAACAACAACAAAAAAACCCAAAGTAAATTCTTTGGCACAGAAAGCATCTTTTCTCTCCTAGCCTCCTGCCTAAGATGATAAAATCTACTCATTGAAAATAATTCAGAAAAGTGTCAAGAAATGAAAAATAAAGGCACCAGCCTTCCCAGAAGCAGTAACAACCGGCGGAAACATCTGAGTGCAGACTCTTAGTTTTTGGAGCCATGCTTCTCAAACTACAAGGTGACAGATAGTTAAACTCCATTGTGAACTGGTATTTCTGTAGAACATAATAAAAACAAACACAGAAAGTAAAATGCCACAGCAGTGTCAAACTACTAAAAAAGATTTGCCAACGTCGTCTTTGTGACAGGATCTAATGCAGCTGAGGTTGCTTTGAGCTTCTGATCCACCTGCCTAAGGCTCACAGTGCTGGGATTACAGGCATGAGCTACCATGTTTAGCTCAGAAGACTCACTGTCAACTTCTGCATCTTAGCCCTAACTGGTGATCAGTGCACATTGCTCAGCCCACAGTAGGGATACTAGAAGACGACCATTTTTCCTCTCATATGCATGCTTTTACTGTATATACCTTACATATAGTTTTGGGGTTTTTTTATGTGCACGTATGAGTCTTGTGAATATATACTGTTGGGGGGCTACTCTCAGAGGCCAAAAGATGGTGCTGATTGCCTGAAGCTGGAGTTACAGGTGGGTGCTGGGAACCAAACTCTGGTCCTTGGAAGAGTAGCAAGTACTCTTAACTGCTGAGCCTCCTCTACAGCCCCAACACACACTTTTCTTACCTAATGTTTCCAAAATACAGCCATTTGCCCAAGGCCACATGGCATCCCATTCTAATGCTAAAGACCACCCTACAGCTGGATATAATAGTGCACAGCTGTGATACCATAGCTTCTGTGATGGAGGCAGGAGGATCAGGAGTTTGAGGACAGCATGGATTATATGAGACCTGTCTCCTCTCCCTCTCACACCACAGAAGGCCAGTGTGAAAATGTTACCATAGGCCTGTGTAGTGGTGCACACACAGGAAGCAGGGTCATGAGTTCCAGGTCACTCAGGGCTACATGGGGAGACCCTGTCTCGAATTTTAAAATGCTAATATAGTAAAAGATGGTAGACTATTGTACTTTCATGAGTTAACACCTTCATAGGTGGACAGATTGTGGGATAGTAAAGGAGAATACAGTTTATGTTTTATCAAGGACAATCACGGCTCTCCTCAAGATCCTAAGAACAGCGTGGTGCCCAGAGCTGCATGTCACAGAGAAAGACACTTGGATTCTATGGCTGACTGGTTGATTTGGTGTTGCTGTTTGGGATCCTTTGAAATAGGGTCTTTCTTAACACAATGGAGTACTACACAGCAGAGAAAAAATAATGACATCTTGAAATTTGCANTAGACAACAAAGAGGACCCTAAGAGAGACATACATGGATCTAATCTACATGGGAGGTAGAAAAAGACAAGATTTCCTGAGTAAATTGGGAGCTTGGGGACCTTGGGAGAGGGTTGAAGGGGAGGGGAAAGAAATGGAGGGGAGCAGAGAAAAATGTATAGCTCAGGCAAAATCAATAAAAGAAATAGAGTACAGCCTAGGTTGGCCTTGAACTCATAACCCTTCTCTCAGCCTCCCAAGGGCTGAAATTACAAGAACGATGCTTGCACTGGCTCTATATAGTTTTGTTACCTGCAAAACTTAGGCAAGGAATATATCATAAAATTGTTTTGAGGACTCAATGCTCAACCCAGATGCTGGCAGACCACAGGTGCTCATATGTCAGTCATTATTAAAGACACATCCTAGAATAGACGCCCTGCCTGTGATTCCCCAACATGCTGCACCCCTCTTCTCACCCAGTCAGCAGCACCGTTACCATCACTAGAATGAGGAAACTGAGGCCTAGTGCATTAAGTGATGATCTACAGTCACACAGTCATAATGGGGCCACTTACCTATGAGCAAATCCCATGAGAAGGTGTACCAGGCCTTGCTCAGCACACCAGTTCATTTCTGCTAGCTACGTTACTTCTATTTGAAACAGGCCCTTGGATAGTCCAGGAAGGCCTAGGACTGGATGTGTGGTAAAGGTGACCTTGATGGTCCTGCCTTCTTCTCTCGAGCACTGGGATTACAGGCTTGCGTCAACACACCCACCAAGCTGTTTCTGTGACCCAGCAGATGGCCTGTCCTGGAAGTAGCTCTTGTAGACAAGCGACCGGAGCTTGAGTGTCTCTAGGTGGACGGAGACGCTCCCGAGTGCTGGGATTAAAGGCGTGCACCACCACCACCCAGCTTAACCTACTGTGTTTGAGAACTTAGTAGCTCTGTGTGGCCCTGGACTGCACAGGGCTAGCAGTTTTTCTTGTCAAATTCATGATCATATTGCTCAAGTCTGGAGTTGAGAACCGTGTGTATGTGTGATGCCCTGGCCTCCAGCATTGGGTTAGGAACTATGCCTGGGTAAACAAGACAAAGCCTTGCCCTCAATGAGCTGAGGAATGGGGAACTGGGTAACTGTTTTATATACAACCGGGGAGTGCTATGCTGCAGATCCCTGGGCAGAAGCATGGAGTACGAAGGCGTCCATGGACAAGCTCAGCAAAGGAGCAAGCAATGGTGTGGGGCTGGGGGTGTAGGTCGAAAATGTAGGTAGCCAGGCTCGCTTCTGTAATCCTAGCACTTGGGAGGTAGAGGCCAGAGGGTCAGGAGTTCAACAGTACCCTCAGTTACATGGTGAGTTTGAGACCAGCCGGGGCTACATGAGACTCGTATACAAAATCAAAATGTACTGGAGAAATTGAAGCAGGAGAATTACTGTGAATTCAAGAGCAGTGGGCTATGGTATGAGACCCTGGCCTAAATAGAAATAAATAAATGAATTTTTCAAAGGTCAGGTATTTGACTGCTGATGGACATATGGCTGGAGGCCCGAAAGAACCTGCCTCTATTTTCCCATGAACATGTTTAGTGTTCAACAAGTTAGTGATCACAGCTGTGGCTAAGAGCGGGTTCCACATTAAGATGCTTCTCCATCATGGTAGCTCATGCCTATAATTGGGAGGCTAATTGGGTTTTAACTTTGTCCCCTGCCTGATAACCCCAGTACTTAGCAGGTGGAGGCCCATCAGTGTTCAAGGTCAGCCCAGGTCCTGTCTCCAAAAAACAGACACCTGTTCTGCCAGGCAAAGAGCTACAGACCCAGCTCCTACTTAGAAGGTGGAGGCCGGAAGATAGCAAGGTCTGCCTAGATTATAAGGAGAGTTCAAGGCTAGCCCAGTAACTAGCTGAGACTCTGACTCAAAGCTTGTGAAAAGAACTGGGGATATGGCTCAGTGGTGGATCACTTTTCTAGTATGTAGTAAACCCTGCCTCCAATCTCTAGAACCCCCCCATAAAAAATCAAACCAAACCTACTTATTTAATGTATATTATCAATTCACTAACATTGAACTAACACATGCTCACTTATTTCCCATTTAGTTCACGTTACATTAGAGTTCAACACACACATTAGTTATCACTTACAGCATCATGACACTTGTTTGACATTGTGTGTGTATGTGTGTGCGCACATGTGTACAGAGCTTCCCTTTAATCACCATCCCTCACCTTGGCAAACAGCTTCCCTGCCTCAAGTTAAAATTCCTATCCATGCACTTTAATCTACGGGTACCATTATTTCTGGCTTCCAGGAGAGTTCCCTCGGCAGTGTTTAATTCTCACGTGCAGGGTGTTCACCACTGAGGCTCTGAGTGATTTAAGCTGATATCTGAATACATTGCTCAGCTTTCCATTGCTCTGACAAAATAATGCCCAAGATAACCAACTTGCAAAAAGGAAAAGGCCCACTGTTTTGGACGTTTCAGTCATTGGTTGACCTTATTGCTGTGTCTGGAACTGTTGTGAAGTACAATATTATGATGGGAATGTGTGGTAGGGATTTGTTAGGCATTGTCTTAAGAATATAAAAGACAAAACGGAATACCACAGTTGACCATAATTTCTGGTGTATTACAGGAGTATGCCACCACATCTACCTGGATAGTCTTAAAAAAGACTTTTTTTTTTTAGACAATCTCACTATATAGCTCTGGCTGTCCTGGAATTCACTCTGTAGCCCATGCTGGCCTCAAACACAGAGATCCACCTGATTTCTACCTCATTAAAGGTGTGTGACACCATGCCTTACCCTTTAAGAAGTATTATTATTTTCATGTGAGTGGTGTGTGTGTGTGTTCAAGTGCCACGGATTGCACATGGAGGTTAGAGGACAACATTGTGGGGTCAGGTTCTGTCCCTTCTACCATGTGAGTAGACCTGGGGTTGGAGCTCAAGCACCTTCAACTACTGAGACATCTTGCTGTCTGTCCCCTCCCTTTTCAAATATTTCTTAAAACAGATTAGATACAAAATTTCCAAATCTAGTTAGAGCCAAGATTTGGAATAATTACAACAATACCTATATGTGTATGTATTCGTACATAGGCATAAAATGCCTTAAAAACTAAACTGCTTTCAGCATTTCTCCTCCATGTTCTGAGAGGAGGGGATCTTAGGACTGTGAAATGGACTGAGAGAGCAGGAGGGAAAGGTCATGGGCACCTAATCTGTCATTCAGCTTCTGGGCTGCTGTCAACAGCTGACTCCTCCCAACCCCCTTCAGCTAGGTGGTCAAAGCCTTGCCTGGTGAATGTTTATCTGCTTCCCTTGCTCTCAGAGGAGAATGAGCAGTCTTACAAGGTGGCTTGAAATGAAATCACTGAGTCCTCCCGCGTGCCTGAGGCCTGCCCCAGAACCTATTCTTTCCTACTCCGGGAACTAGCAAACATTTCACTTAAGGAAACAAAAACCAGCCGGGGCGGAGGTGGCGCATGCCTTTAATTCCAGCACTCTCGGGAGGCAGAGGCAGGAGGATCTCTGTGAGTTTGAGACCAGCCTGGTCTAC
>LOEQ01006274.1:44556-55352 GCA_001685075.1 Bramus lutescens | reverse complement strand
CCTAAGGGCTGGCCTATAAAAAAGCCAAGGCAGTTTCTTTATTAACCAATGAAAGTAACAGATAGATAGAAGACCCTCCTACACCACATGGGCTCCTAGAGACCGACTTAAAACAAAATCATAAATAAGATATAAATGATGAACAATGCATTTAGTAACCCTGATCTGTCACTACCATAGCTCAGCCTAATCCACCTTAAATGTGCTCAAAACACAGCCTGTAATGGGGCAAAATCACCATCATGAGGTTTATTTTGTAATAAAGTATTGAGTACATTATGTAATTCATTCAATACTCTCCTGAGTGTGTGAAGCAGGACATTTTAAAAGACATCCTTTCCTGTCATTACTAAATTGAGCCAATGTAAGTTAAGGAATAATCATGGAGCATTTGCCTCAAATGTTATGTATCAGGGTTCACTTTTGAGAAGCCTGACCAAGACATTTATCAAAATTGAAGCTAAATTAATTTTATGTGTATGGGTGGTTTGTCTGCATTCATGTCTGTGCACCACTTGTATGTCTGGTGCTATCAGAGGGTAGAAGAGGTCATTGGATTCCTTAAAACTGGAGTTACAGATGGTTGTAAGCCACCATGTGCATGCTGGGAATTGAACCTGTGTCCTCTGCAAGAGCAGCCAGTGCTCTTAACCAGTGAGCTACCTTTCTAGTCTCTAAGTACTGACTTTAAAGGGATTTGATTAATACTTTTTTCCAGGTCTGTATCTTAGGAATAGCTAAAGAACCTTTAATGAGAGGGTTACTAAAGACATAGCCCTCTTCTCCAATACTCTCACCTGGGGGTTATTGTGTCCCTAACTAGCCCAGCTCTAGCAGGGAGCTGGGGTAGGCTGAAGCATCTGACACACACTGAATTCTGGAAACAATTCCAGAAGGATTACATTATTTTACAGGAAACCTATTAGAGGTTGACATTTGACTGATGACACAGAATTGGAGTAAGTAGAACCAGGATGAAAGCCTGGGCAGTCTGGTTCCAGATGTGGGACAACACACTGAGCACAGGACAGCAGCCTAGTGCCTGGTTCCGGATGCAGGACACCACACTGAGCACAGGCGGGCTGTTTGGAAGTTATCATGTCTGGAGAAGGGGAAGATGGCGTATAGGATGTCTTCACATGTTTGAAGGCTTTGCCAGGAATCCTTTTGGTATCAGCTGAAGATTTCTATAATATACAGAGTGTTTTCAAAGAGAATACATATATATTGGTTTTGTTTTTTAAGGCAGGTGTAGCCCGGGTTGGTCAACTCCTGATTCTCTTGGCTGTACCTCTTAAACACCTGGGAACTCAGGCACATGCCACTATGCCTCAATCCTAAACACAAAAGATTATGAAGAAAATCAATTATATTAAGGTGCACTATTAAAATGTTACCCCAAATTATGGTGTAGCAACAAATACATCCACCCTATGGGGTAATTATATTTTATAGTGGACTCTGGAAATGTTGAGAATCAATGTCACTGGAGAGTGACAAGGATAAGCTGAGCTGCCCAAATGACTGGATGGTGTCAGGACAGCCCCCAGCAACTTGAACTTGCTACAAGCCACCCTCCACCTTCATTAATTCTCCAGAGCGCAGGGTTAGTCATCAAGGGTTGTCACAAGTCACCTGTGTTTGTCACCAAGCCTAAACGTTTCAGTGGCCACCCAGCATTGTCCTCTGTATTTCCAGGATGACGCTTCAAGGCCCACACAACCTGCACCCACCAACTGACCTTACTAACCTCTGACCAGTAGCTCCCATGATTTGAGGGCTCCCGTCTCAGCAATTTCCTGGCTTCCCGACATGCACCACAAACTGGCCTTGACTGCCTAGAACAAGGCAAGGCAACCCCGTTTAGTGCCCTTTCCTCACAGCTGAGACTTCTTTGCAGAGCATTCTTGGATGAAGAGAATCAGGCAGTCCTCTGGGACACTGGCCTGACTCCTCCTCATCTCACCCTCCATCTGCCCAGCCTCTGCGCTAGCGGTTCTAGACTGAATTGTGATAGCTACTGTGGCCATGCATTAGAGTCTACTGTGTGAGTAACAGTTTACTAATCTGAAATAGGATCCAGTAAAATATCAAATCTAAGTTCACTGAATGTTGGTTACAATTGACTTGAGATAGGGAACTAGCTAGTTCAATCGACACATTTGAATTAACCATCCTACAGGTCTTAGCAGATCCCACCAAAGGTCCTGGGGTCTTTGTCAGCCTGGTAAACAAGTTTGAACCCACTAAAAGAATGTATTCATTTTAAAATTTCATGTAATTACACACTAATGTTTGCTATCAAAAGAATGTTATTGTTGTGTTTTTGTTGTTGTTGCTCATTTTCTTATTAGGTTTTTGGTTGTTTTAGTACAGGGGATTGATCCAAGGCTGGCCTCAAACTCAGAGACCCACCTATCCCTGCCTCCCAAGTGCTGGGATTAAAAGCATGCACCACCATGCCTGACTGTTCAGTCCATCTTTTTTTTTTAACTTTTTGTTTCAGGAGAGGTTCTCCCTTAAGTTACATAGCCTTGAGCTCACTATGTGTGTGGCCAGGAGTTGAACTTGTGATCCTTCTGTCTCTTTAGTGGCTAGGATCATAGATCTCAGCACTATGGCCACGAGTTTTAAGGGTTTTGCTTTGTTTGGTACCAGGGACTGAGCTTAAGGCTTCCCACATACGAGGCAAAAGCTCTGCTACTGAGTTACACCCACAGTGACCCATGCCCCTTCCATTTTGAGACTGGATCTTGCTAATTTGCACATACCGGCCTGAAATTTGGGCTCCTCCTGCTTCCATCTCCTGAGTAGCTGGAATTACAGGCATGTGCCACCACATCTGGCATCAGCCCCCATCCTTCCTCTTTCTATTCATTTTATGAGACAAAGTCTCTATGTATTGCTGGTTAGTCTAAAACTCTCTGTGTATCTCAGCTTGCCTCTGCCCCCTATTAGGTTTTTGGTTGTTTTAGTACCATCAACAAGTGTTCTGTCCAGTTCACTCACTGTTTTAAGACAAGGTCTCACAATGTATCCCAGGCTGGCTTTGAACTCAAAACAATCCTTCTGCCTCAGCCTCCATGAGTCCTAGGATTATGAAAATGATCACACTACCTGGTAGTTTTGCATAATTTTTAAGAGAATACATAGATACATTTAAAGTTCCTACCTCTTTTCCATCTGTGGCCTGTTCTGTAGGTACAGGCCCTCAGAGTTGAGATGCTGACCCTGCAGTGAGGGCACTCTTTGGCAGGAAGGCCCAGGAGTTTCCTCCCCCTGCTCCTAGCCAGCCATCTGGATGATAAATACACAGTTCTCTCAGGACTCTGCCTCCCAGTCAAGTTCAGATAAGTAATCACACCCAAACCTATCCATTTTCTAGTCGTTCTCCAACATTCTCTGGGATGACTCATTCGGGGATGTGAAGCAACTTTCTGGGTTTTTTCCATGAGGACTCTCAGTTTCCATGACTCCTTTGTTGTTGTGGAGGCCGACATCTGGAGACGAAATATGACTTCTTTGTCATTTCAGGACATATTTTGACCAAGGAGGGACTGGCATGTGGACGTCCTTCTCTTTGGTTTAGTTTGGTTATTACTTCTCATTTGATTCAACTCTTTACATTTGAACCATGATGGCCTGTGGAGTCCATTTTCTCTTTCCAAAGTCTTGTTTTGATTTTTGTACAGTGTCTCACATTGCTTGGGTTGACCCTGAACTCAAAGTGATCGATCCTCTTGCCTCAGCCTTCTGAGTGCTAGAATTATAAGTATAGCTGGGGCTAGTCATGAACATTATTTTTTAAAGGCAGGGTCTCCCTATGAAGCGTTGGCTGTTCTAGAACTCTCTATGTAAACTGACCTGGTCTTTAACTCACAGAGGTTAATCTTCCTCTGCCTCCTGAATGCAGGGATTAAAGGTTTGCAGCACTATACCCAGCAAAGATTTTTATTTTTTGTGTTTGGATGTTTTGACTGCATGAATATATGCCCCATATGTGCAATGCCCACCAATGTCAGGAAAGGGTGTCAAATCTTTCGGAACTAGAGTTACAGATGGTTATGAGCCATCATGTGGGTGCTGGGAACAGAACCTTGGTCCTTTGGAAGAACAAGAAGTATTCTTAACTGCTGAGCCATCTCTCTAGCCCAGTCATGAACTCGATCCTTCTGCCTCTATTTCACAAATGCTGGAATTACAGATATGCACTACTATGTCTGTTTAAAAACATTTATTTAATTTAAACTTTACTTTAATGAATGAATGAATTAAATTCATTGCATTGAGGGAATTGAACCCAAGATGTTGAACATGCTGGGCAAGTACTCCACCACTAAGCTACATCCCTAGCCCCTGAGCATGGAGTTTGAGTTGAGCAGGGTGGGCTTCAGTCCTAGTTCTGCTATACGCCAGCTATATATTACACTCAAAGGAAACTTTCTTTTCTCAGTATCCTCATTCATTACAAACAGGAGGCTGTGAGAAGGAACCATGTGGTCGAACCTGTAGAAGCGTCTTACTGTCTGACACGGAGAGGAGAGTCAGGGTGGGAATTTTTCCTCTCTCCTTGCAATAGGAAAATAATCTAACTCTGTACCCAATAAAGAGCCTGCCATGATGAAATGAGCAGGTGGGCCTCCCGACTGGAGGGTAAGGTCTGTCTGTGCCATTTGCCTCAGTCTCTCCAGCTTCTATCTACCAAGGAATGGAACGGACCATAGGAATTCGATGGGCAGATGGATAAACATGTGAATGAATATATTTTTGCACATTGTAAAGGATTTAGGGTGTTTAAGCTATCTAAAGTCATCAAAAAAAAACTTATATGTGAAACTCAGCTCCAAAAACTTATCTAATCCCCAAGTTGGGAGGATTGGCCATGGTGGCACACACCTGTGATCCAAGCTCACTGGTGGTGGTGGGAAGATGATGAGTTTCAGGCCAGCCTGGTCTATATAGCACATTCAAAGCCAGATTAGGCTACACAGAGAGATCTTGTCTCAAAAGAATGGTGATGTAAATCCATGATATACAAATAACCATAATATACAAAGGGGTAGCAGATGGCTTGAATTTAGTGTCAGAGCAGGTGGGCTGGTGGGCTGAACAGATTACAGGAGGTAATTGCTGGGGGTGATCAGCAGTTAGCGGGGAAGGCATGAAGAGGGATTGCCCTGTAGTTACTGTTTCAGAATAAATATATAGGGTTTGTTTTGGCAAGTATGTGCTGTGCTCCTGGGTTGTAGCGACAGGAGGCTTTGGGGGTGGTTCCCATGATTAAGTATAGCCTTGCATACCAGATGGCTCACTGCTGCCACTATCTCTGGCTTCCCAGCCACCTGCCAGCCAGGTTCCTGCCTCCATGGTTGTTCCAGCACAGTCCATTCTTCCCACCATAGCCACAGCAGATTTCCTAAACCCAGTCAGAGCTCATGACCCTTCCTGCTTAAAACTTCCTGATCAATTTCCATCACAAGCAGAGAAACTTCTCGGAGCCCACTAGCCCCCTTATGATGATCTGGTCCCCACCGACCCCTCTGCAGCCGCACTGGACCTCTAGCCTCTCCAGTACCACGCCCACCTTCCCGCGGGGCCTTCGACTTTGCTTTTCCCTCTGATTGGCAAGCTGACTTGTTCTTCCTCATAGGCTGGCTCTCCCTCTGTCTGGGTTATTTTCCCAGAATTCCTTTCCCTGACTTCCTGAGGTATAGAAGCTCTCTCTTTCCCTCTGTCCTCTTCTTCTGTCTTGTTTCTTACAACCATCTCCCAGCAACCCATTCCCCCATTTGTTTAGAACTGCTTTGTTCATTTTCCTTCTCTGGATGAAATCTGGGGCTACTGGCATCCACATTTCTCCGGTTCACTGCTCTTGTGCCCAGCAAGAAATGGTCATAGCAGGTGCTGCACTGCCGTACTAGGTGAGAGCATGGAGGGTAAATGAGCGCTCTACTAACTTCTCACTGTGCTTTGCTAATGTGGGGACAAGTGCTCCTGAAGGGCGAACACTGTTACAGGGAGGACAGAGCTCACAGTCAGCACTGTGTGCCTTAGGGCATTAGGTCATGTGCTGTGACTTTCACAACAGCTTGTTCCCAGAGTTCTCTGAAATCTCTCGAAGAGTTGCCAAGCACGGACTGAGGGTGTAGCTCATTGGCACAATGCTTGCCCGGCATGTGCAAGGCCATGTGGGTTCAATCCCCAGGTAAACCTGGAAGGAGTTATTGAGTCCACATCCCCAGAATCCCATTCCAAGCCCAGAGAATAAATTTGGTCATCATCTATTCTTGATGTGACTTGTTTGGGTTCCCGTACCCAGGGGTTCAACTCCCTTGCACAAGGAATGATGGTATTCAGGAATGATTTGGCAGCAATGATATTAGACAATGGGTAGCTAAACAGAATGGAACTTACTGGAAAGATGTGGGAGGCACAGAGAAGGAGGACCTGGTACAGTGAAGGTGGGAACGTAAGGAAATGCAGGGCTGAGTAGATGATCTATGGGAGACCAGAATGCAAGCCAAGAATGTCAGCAGGCAGGAAACCTGCCCTTAGCTTCATACTTTGGGTGGAACCCTGCCTTGCTTCCCATTCCTCTTAAGGTTGAGGAAGGGCAAAACTGTCTGGAGCAGGATATCTGCCAGCTAAGGAAGTAGTGCAGTTTCCCCTGCCCTCTACCTGCAGAAAAAATGCAGAGGTGACAGCAGTACGTTTGTCATTTGTCAGCAGCGGGCCAGGACTGAATCTAGTTCTGTCAGGACTGTGAGGGGGAGTGGCCCTGACTTGATCACAAATACGTGTAAGGGACTGGCAGCTCACCCGGGTCCACCTGAGGTGATGCTGTACTTCTTTATGGACAAACTGGGCCAGGAGAGTGTTTGCAGCTGGCTCTCACCACTGTTAACCTCTCCAGATCCTTTCAAAATGGCTGAGGTCATGCTAGCAATTTAAAACTCGCCTGGATGGGAGTGTTTACACCACTGAAACTGACAAATGCCATATGTCAAGCCTATTTGCTTTTCTTTTTCAGAGAACTAGTTATTAAACCAGCACACACACTACCACTTACATTTCCAGAACACACTCTGCTTGGTCTTTCTAATAGTATTACTTTTTAATCATTACTAGATTATATCTTTAACCATGAGATTGATCTGTAGTTTTTTTTTTTAAGGACAAGACTTACATTTATCTCTATGTGTGGGGAGGCACACCATGGTACACATGTAGAGGTCGGAGAACAGCTTTCAGGAGTAGGTTCTATCTTCCCACCATGTGGGTTCCAGGGATGGGACTCAGGGTTACACACTGGGCTGACAGTCCCTGTGGGGTTTTGCTTTTGTTTTTTAATTGAGAGTAATACATTCATTGGGTCTACCCCACTCCCTCCAAAACTGATGGGAATCTTGCTATGTAGTCTAGATTGGTCTCAAAGTATCTATGTAGCCGACACTGGCCTCAAATTCCTGGTCCCTTTTGTCCCAGGCTCCAAAGTGCAGGGTTATAGGCCTATGAAACCTTGACTGGCTTTGTCAACTTTATTTCTCCTCCTCTTCCTCCTCCTCCTCCTCCCCACTATGTAGCTGGAGATAACCTCAAATGTCTTAATCCTCCTGCCTCAGCTTGCATTGTGTAGGCATTACAGGCATGGACTTTACTTCTTAAAGTTGTCTCTATTTTACTCATCTTACTTTTAATCTCTCATCCTCCATCATCTAGGAGCTATTTTATTATATTTTTAAAGACAGCATGTCACTATTCAGCACTGGCTGGACAGGAACTGGTTATGTAGTCCAGGATGGTCTTGAATTTGCAGCTACCCTCTCATCTGTCTTCTAAGTGCTGAGGTTGCAAGGTGGTCCCCTTATTCAGGAAGTATTTTAAAACACAGATCCTAGGCCATTCACCTAACCAATAATAAGAATCTTTGAGGGTGAAACCCACATTTTAATTTTTTAAGGTTTATTTTCATTTTATGTGTATGGTATTTTGTCTGCATGTACTGTGTACCACATGTGTGCAGTGACATAAAGTGGCATCAGATCCCCTGGAACTGGAGTTACAGACAGTTGTGAGCTACCATGTGGGTGCTGGGATTTGAATCTGGGTCCTCTGAAAGAGTAGCCAGTGTTCTTAACCATTGAGTATTCTTTCTAGTTACATTACAGTACATAGCCATAGTTAAAAAATCACTGGTACAAACCAGGTGGTGGTGTTGCATTCTTTTAATCTCAGCACCCGGGAGATATAGGCAGGCAGATCTCTGAGTTCAAGACCAGCCTGGTCTACAGAGCAAGTTCCAAGACAGCCAGGGATGTTACACAAAGAAACCCTGTCAAAAAAAAATCAGTGGTGCAGCCCAGAGCTTCTCAAATATTAACAAGCACAGGCATCACTTATGGGCCTGATAACAGAGTCCACTTTAACAGGTCTGGCTGGATCTTGAGACTGCTTTTCCAACAGGCTCCCAGCACTGCCAGCCATGGCTCACACTCGTATACCAGGAATAGAAACAACATGTAATTTTCTACGTTTTAAAGGTTCTATGGAATACGGAATATAAAATGGCAGTGGTGCAGCCATTTTACCCTGCAATGTTTTCAATACCAAATCTCATTACCTTTTCAATCAATTCTATTCAAACTGTTGTCTGTTTCAACTTCCATGGTGAGCTAGCCTGGTGGTGTAGGCCTCTACCCCATTACTGGGGGATGAGGAAAGAGGAGACCAAGTTGCTTGCCTAGGCTACACAGTGAGGGTACAGTCAACCTGTATGACTAGGTAAGATGCTAACCCCCTAAATAAATAAGAAATAAGAAATAAATTGGACTGTGGATATAGCTCAGGGGTGGATTGCCCACACAGCATGCATGAGGCCCTGGCTTTGAATCCCAGCACTGAAAAAGAAAACTTGCTGGAAGGTAATCTCAGAAAGCAGCAGAGACGGATAGCTATGGCAACTGCAGAGTTAGCCATCTCTTGGGGTTGGGGAGGTGGTTTTTCTTTTGTTTTGTTCTTTAAGACAGGGTCTTTTTATATGGCCCAGGTTGGCCTCAAATTTGTGGTTTTCTTCCAAGGGCACCACTGTGCCCACATTACTTTTAAAAATTTATGTGTACGTGTGTATCCTCATGAGTTTATACATACCATACCCATGCAGAGGCCAGAAAAAAGTCATCTGCCTGCCTCTGCCTCCTAAGTGCTGGGATTAAAAGCGCCACCACCACTCAGCTGTTGGGCTTTTTCCGAGACAGGGCTTCTTTGTAGCTTAAAGACAGGTCTGCCATGAAGCCCATGCTGTCCTGGAACTTCCTATGTGGCCTCAGATGTGACCATCCTTCTGTCTTCGCCACCATAGTGCTAAGATCACAGGTGTGTGCCATTATGCTTAGCGGACACTGTTAGATCTGTGGACAAACTAAGACTTAAAAAAGCTCCTGAGCTGCCCTCTCTCTTCTGCACATCTCCTACAATTCTGCAAGTCAGGCAGTTGCTCTGACATACATGTCACATGTCCTGGCAGTCAGATGACTTTTGGGATGCTCAGGGCATTTCACCATGACCCATAGAGGAAACAATGTCATTAAGGAATCATGCCTGACAGCTAGAGAGATTAAGGCTCATTGATTGAGAACTCTTCCTACCCTTGCATAGGACCAGAGTCCCCATCCCAGCATCCAAGTCAGATGGCTCACAACTGCTTGTCACTTCGGCTCTGGGAGATCGGATGCTTCAAGCCTTTGAGGACAACTCCATTCACATGCACATACCCACACACATGACATGAACATATATGTACACACATAGCTAAAAAATAAATAAGACTCTGAAAATAAATAGGAAAAAAGGAAGGAAGAAAAAGAAAGAAAGGAAGGAAGAAACCAAGCCAGGCACTCTGGTGCATAGTGCATGCCTATAATCCGAGCACTTGGAAAATGGAGGTAGGAGGATTTTAAGTAGCTCTAAGTCATCCAGATATGTATTGAGTTGAAGGCCAGCCTGGGCTGAACCAGACCTTGCTCCAAAGAACAAGTGGGAAAGAGGACCGAGGATGTAGTTACTAGGCAGAAGAGGACAGGAGAAAACACGTTACCCAAAAGCCAAGTTTGGGGATTTAGACATGTCTCTCTGAGAATTATTACTGGAGTCTCAGGAGTACCCCTTTCTATAAGTTTCCCAGCAAAACTACTCAGCCCAGAGGAGGTTCTCATCCTGGTCCTGGGGGAGTGGAGGGCAGGAGCTGAGCTGATTCTTGCAGAGGTCTCTGTGAGCTCAACAACTTCTGTGAAAATAGAGTTGGCCTAGAAACCACAGGCTCCTGGTTCATTCCTAGGCTAGTTGCCAGGGCTGCCATTGCACCACACCTCAGACTGGGTGGCTGAAACAAGCAGAAGGCTGTTTGCTTAGTTCTGGAGACTTCAGGTCTGCTATCAGGCATCTCTGCTTTCTCCAGAGACCTGGCTCCTTGATGTGCCGAGAGCCACTTTCTTCCTGAGTCCTTATGTGACCCTTTTCTGTGCACATGCATCCTGCTGTCCGCCTCTCTTCTAAAGGCTCAAGTCTTATTGGATTAGGCCTCCAGAAACATCACCATGGGGTTAGGGCTGCACAGCACAGATTTAAGGAGGAGACACTTTGGCCCACAACCAGAGCCAAGTGGATCATTGCAGCCCTGAGAATAAACAGAGGCCTGGCCTGTAAGTCCTGGTCTGGAGTATGCTGTGTCACTATTGAGTTCCCATTCCTAGTTTGTCTTTCTTCTTTTCTTTCTTTCTTCCTTCCTTCCTTCCTTCCTT
>LOEQ01006273.1:146054-163491 GCA_001685075.1 Bramus lutescens | reverse complement strand
CTATGCAGAATACAATCTCTATGTATCTAAAGAACCTTATTAGTCTAACTATAAATATGACAGAGAGACTATTGATCTATAATTCTTAATACCTATATAACTTAAAGACTAAGATTCATATTAGAATATTATACAATAAACAACTCTGCAACAAATGAGGACAATGACCTCAAAATGTAACCAATGTATAAGTACCTTGATTAGAGGTAGAAATGTACATTGCAATATGATAAATATATCCTAAAATTGTATCAATTTACAAAAATGTTTTAAGCAGAGGTAGAACTATGAATGCATACAATATGACAAAATAATTTTGCCTAGGTATACAAATATGGTGGATGAAAATAGGAATATATTCAATATAATTTAAGTTTGTATCAGTATAGTCTATACAAATATAAATTGCCTATAAATAATAGCTCACAAGTATTCATTCTATTACTCACTATTATTATTAGTATGAGTAAGCTCATACTAATCTATTATCCCATCCATTTTTCCCTTTTTTCCAAAGAGACCGCTGAGTCTACAACATTCTCCCCAACCCCCAACCATGTACCAATTATAATCAACCCCTAATTGATGTCCCTAACCCTGAGAACAAACTTTTTGGAAGAGAGAACGTAATCTTCTAAAATTATTTCCAGCTCTCATGAGGGCTATGTTCTTTCTATGAGAACCTGTAAAAGTAAAATGATGGTTAAGTTCTAAGATTACTGTCTGGTATAATTACAAACAGTCTCTGAGTATTTGGTAGTATTTTTCTGAGGTTCCAATTTAAAGTTCTGACCAGAACGTATAAAAAAAAAAAGTGCACCATTTAGGGTAACCAAGCTGGAACCATCTTGAGCAGATTGTACCCAAAAATGGTCTTATAGTAGCGCTATCAGCATCATGACATCATATCAACCAGGTGGAGTTGTTGTTGTGGAGCTCCATCTTCTTCCTGGAAACTTCAAAGATTACTGCAGGAAAATTTATTGTTCATTGTGGAAAACTTAAACATTATTTATATAGACATATACAGGCATATATATTCAATGAAAGGTACGATAGAGACAAAATAGATATGAAGAAAAGCAAAATTTTTTCTAAATTATTTTTTCTTTCTGTCCCATATCATGGCTCCTGACATGAGACAGAAATTCTGAATNACTGCAGGAAAATTTATTGTTCATTGTGGAAAACTTAAACATTATTTATATAGACATATACAGGCATATATATTCAATGAAAGGTACGATAGAGACAAAATAGATATGAAGAAAAGCAAAATTTTTTCTAAATTATTTTTTCTTTCTGTCCCATATCATGGCTCCTGACATGAGACAGAAATTCTGAATTTTTATTTTAACAACATGCTTGGATTTAGAGAGGGACAGTGTATCATTATCATAAGATGAAGTGCAATAGCAGTTCAATGCAAAAAAAATTAAAATGGCAATTTCATCTGAGTATGAGTATTGACTGGAAAGAATCACAAGAAAACTGTAAAAGTTGCACATGGTCAAAGAAAAATCCATTGCTCTACCCACCTATGATCTACATGTTTAGACATGTTCAATTTTATTCTCAAACAGATGAGAGAAATAAGAATGTAAACAAAACTGGGTGGTAGTGGCGCACGCCTTTAATCCCAGAAATTAGGAGGCAGAAGCAAGCGAATCTCAGTGAGTTACAAGCCAATCTGGTCTACAAGAACTAGATCCAGAACATCCTGGACTGATTCAGAAGGAAACTCTGTCTCAGGAAAAAGAAGAAAAAAGGAAAGAAAGAAAAAAAGAAAGAAAGAGGGAGAGAGATAGAGATGAGAGAGAGGAATATAAATAAAGTGTGAGAACGTAACTAGAATTCTTCCTTACTAGTCTCAAATCCACATTTCATATACTAAAGAAAAGTATAAAAACAATGCAAGAAAAAATAATTTTAGTAAATGACATCTAAAGTCTCTAAAGTAATTACAAATATAATCTTATAATCAAAGTAACTGATAGCTAAAGTAATTACAAATCTAATCTTATGTACAAAACTTTACCATTTAGGATTTATTTGCTTCTTTCTTTGTTAAATATTGAATATAAGTAGTGAAATTCTCCTTGGGGTAGAATCTATTGTTATGTTGATCAACAAAACATGTTTGAATTTAACATTGTCGCAAAACCAATATTTAAAAGAATGAGAGAACATTCCTTGAGATTTTTTTTTAAATAGCTGTTTAATTTTAATTATGACTTCAGCTCTCCAAGATCAATTGGCTCTTGTTTAGAGTGGAGAAGAGCAGTGGATCTTTGGCGATCTTGCTCATTTTATGGAAAGATCATTCCATAGCATAAAGCTGACTTTTGAGTGTCTTACAGATTTTGAAAATTATCTGGAAGGACAGTAATATAAACATTAAGGAGCTTGAACAAAGGCATCATGCATGGTTGATTAAAGCACACTGTTAGGAACCATGACATTATTGAATGAAATATCCTGCATCAAGGGTGGATTACCTTCCTAATAGTTGTTAGTAGAGGATGTTTCTGAAGTCTGTAAACAATAAAGCTATTGCCACTACTGTTGATTGCTTACCAGTGTTAGATGGTAAAATATTATTACTGAAGACACCTGATGTTTTAGTTACAGGACATAAAGAAATCAGGCTGGAACTGAACCAGAAATTCCAAACTTGTTGGCAGGCTTTCATCATACCATGAGGCTATATGCAGGCTATTAGCAAAGCATTATCACTAACATTATTCATTGGAAATAAATCTTGAATGCTACAGTGTCAACGTGTCAGGAAAGAGATATCCATTTATAAAATAGTTGTAAAGCCATTATGGGTATAACCATCTGTTTTCTTATTGGACTAAGACATCTCCACAAAGTAAACTCATATCTTGTACTATATGCTTATGGATGGAAGGTCACAGACCCCCAACAGGAAAGTAATTACCATTTTTTTCTGCTAAATTGATAATGATGCACCTATAAAACTGCCTTCTAAGTATTCATGTTGGAATCTCTCATCATTGCTCCTGTTTGCTTCAGTATGCTATGGAAAGAAAGCTCCATGTCCCTGCGTAAGTGAACAATTGTAACTATAGAGATTCATATTGGGTCAGGACCCTAGGTAGCTCCCACAGTGTCCCAATCATTGGCTATCAATGATAGAGAAAAATTAAACACCTACATGACCCCTTCCAGTACCCAAGGAATATCATAGAAGAGGAAATGTAAAGAATACAAGAGCCAGAGGAGGAGGTAGAGTGTATGTAATTATCTCCTCTGAATTGAAATTTGCTCCTGGAAGAAGGTGAGGTTCTTAAGACTCAGAAACCCATGATATTTACAGAATTCAACAAGTTCAAGAAGTAATAAGATTCATGAGACTCCACCAAAGTTGTCAGAAGCAATAAACAGTTGCTGAATAGAGGAGACTTCACAACCAGCCAAACTGTCTCTAATTTGCACAGTGCATTCCAAGATTTCAGCTTTCCTGAGTTATCACTCATGCTAGGAGTGGATGTTACAGTGATGCAGTTTGCTTTGAGTCATCCATGTTCCTATCACTCATGTGCGTGTAACTCTAATAAACCCATTGGTTGGTACACCAAGTTGAACTTGGATGTAACTTTCTTTTGGCCTGTTGCTGCCCTGGTGCTTTGAATAGACATTTGTTCCTCTGAAAAGGCATGCAGAAAGCTTCTTATTTATAACAAATACACTCAATATGATATATCTAAAAGGAAATGCTAAAATTGTAAATGAAAGATAATGATGTATCCTAAAAGTAATAGGAAAGGCAAACATTAAAGAATAACAAAGTCCAAAAATCATGGCTCAATTCTAAGCTTGCTAAAATTGTGAGTGAACAGTGACACAGAAGACACTATCTAACTGCAGACAGAATGACAGAGGGGCAAATGACACAGAAGCCTTTCCATTCCTCTAAATCAAGCTTATGTCCCCTTTTCTTTCGGAAAAGCCCTTGGATAACGCCAGTGCTGGGAGAGACACAGACACCTGCAAAAGCAGCCAATAAGAGGCAGGGAGGGGGCACTGTGGGCTGTAGAAGTGGGGCAATATATGGTGACCTATGCCTGTGCCTGGCCTCCTGGCTGGTGGGGAATAAAAGGGAAAATAAGGATGGTCTCAGCCCAGCGTCCACTCTGTTCATGAGGTTAGCTTCCGGGAGTGGGCAAGGGGCCCACCATGGCTTCCCAACCTTTTGTGAGAATTAAACACTTCCGGTAAGCGCTTTCTGATACAAGAAAAAAAATAAATAAAATAAAATTGGGAGTGATTCGCAAAACGGCTCCTCAATGCAATATTCAACATGTGGACCGAATGGAGCACAGAAAGGTCAAATATTAAGAATTTAAGACTGGAATACAGGCACAAGCTTGCCCTAAAACATAACGTTTAAACTGGGAGGTATATTTTTACCTTCTTTATGTCACAGTATCAGTAAGTCTTGATTAAGTAAGCTATTCCACTGATATTATTATAATGCTCAATGAGACTCAAAATCTTAGTCGTCTTCAATCTTTTTCTGCTCCACATCCAGTGAGTCACCCAGTCTTACAAGCTAATCCTGAACAATTCAAAACCTTTTTCTTTTGTCTTTTTGTAGTTGTTTCGTCCTTGTCTCTTTTTCCTAAGTAGATTTGTTAGCCTTTGTTCACCTTCAGGCTCTCCTCTATACAATATACCCTCTTCACTCAACATTTACACTTCAAAATCTCTCTCATTTTTCAAATATTTCAAAATAATTGTTATCTTTCTATCTATAAGAAAGACAAAATCCAGAGGGGGCAAGTCCATGCTCTCCACAGGTCACAACTGATATTTGCCATGGTCAGTGAACTCTCTTGATTCTGTATAAGTGTTTGCCTGAGAATATAGTTATTATGATTTAGTGGTTTTGTGTTATTTTATGGTAAATAAGGGGAGCCAAAAGTGAAATGTAGATTCCAATTCAGTGTTAGAGAGATGCGTAAGAGAAACAGACCTATTTTATTTCAGATAATACCTGATATTGACACAGAAGAATTAAAGTACACAGTGTAATATTGAATACAGAATAAAATAAACCATCACCCTACTTTCTAGAAGAGGTTGAATTTAATGAATTAAAATGTCAATTTGAATTTGTTATCTGTGAAACCTTGATAAAACCTTAACATTTCAAATATCCTACTCTAAAGTTGTAGAAACCAACTGTGCTCTACACAATGCTTCTGCTCTGAAGTGTTTTCATTTTCAGCTCTCTTTGGGAATTGTTTGGTTCAAACAAAAGGGCAAGAAAAGAACACATCAGAATCCCAAGAATTGATGTGCGAGGTAACATATTATCTGCAAGCTTTGAGCTCTCCATGAATAAGCTGTTAAATAGTGTCACTACATTATTATTATACTTAGAATATAAACACAGGCTTAGCATCTTGTCAAGATCGCACACTTTCAAAAGAAGACAAAGTGAGAAATTTCACATGTGCAATTTTAAAGGAAGCAAGCAAGATTCAAAAGATTTAATCAAACAATGACTATATTTTATCAACTATTGCATCCCTCGTGGAAGTAAATTGCAGGAGAAATATAATTAAATAAGTTCACAGTTTTAGCTTAGTTGCCTATTACCCCATGCAGAAGAGTATTTTGATCATTCTTAATGGCTTTAATTGAAATGAAACTGTATAATTGGCTCATTTACATTTAGATCAGTATCAGTATTTAAAATGAACATTTCTACATTTCTTTAAAGTATAAATATGTTATATTATTAAACCCTATATTTTAGCTAATTTAATATCTACTTAAAATATAAAAGAACTGAAATGTTTAATGTTTTACCTTTTTTGCCCTTAAACCATTTTTTCCAAGTGTATCTGCTGTAAGTTATTTGAGTTAATACTCAAAGCTAAACAAATGCCTAATTATCCCAAGGCACAGAATACACACTACAATTTTAAAACATCAAAATGAGAAAAGTAATTAATCCCTTGGGTCTAATTAATCTGTCTACTAAGAATTGGACCAAATTGTAGCTTAGTGCTTTCTATAATTCAGAAGCCAATTATAATTCCACTGAAATGCTGTGCTTGGGGCTGTGGACTTTGGCTCTAAAAGTTAAGCCACATTCATATATTCCCTATGAACATGGAAGAGCACAGGATACATGGAAAAGCAGTCCACTGGAAGAGTTACATTATCATAATTAGCCTTGGGGATGTTTATAATTCCTTTATATACCACATATGGTTTGGAGGCTATAGTGTTTAATACAATGTTTCAAAATATGTTTATTTAGAATACACTTTCATTTTACTTTGTCAAGTACAGAGTTACCAAATAGTAAATTACAGCAATTGACATAAAAATTAGTAATTTTCATGGTGATCTTTAGAAAAAGAGCATGTTGTTACCATCATAAATGGACCATTTCACGTAAACAAATTTTCATCAAATGACTATTTCAGCAAATTATTGGTTCAATGGGATTTGTTCACTGAATTTATTTACTTTATTAAAGCAATGTTTCATGAATTATAAGAATAAAGTTATAGATTTTGAGCGTTTCTACAGATTTTTGGGGTTTTTTTTTGGTAGAGAGCTGAAAATGAAACACTTCAGAGTAGCTTAAGATGTTCTAATTGTCAAAAGCTAGGGGCTACAAAAAGTTTAAAACTACTTGCAATATATTTGGTATTTTAGAAATCTGTTCTTTCTTACTTGTAGGCTAAATTTAAACATCACTTTGTAGTTTTGGATTTGTGCAAATATATTTTGAATCATTTTTTGCAACATAATTCTGTCTTATGATGTATGTGTCATTTAAGGATATATTTTCCGTTTTTTTAGTAAATCAATTTTACTTTTCTAGACATATCATGTAGAAATAAAAATTACTATATTATGTTTATTTCTTGTATTACCTGTACTTTGGATGCTTAAATAATTCCTAAACAAAGTCTCCCTTCACCATATTGCATGTATATGCTAATGTTTATAATTTAACTTACAAAGAATATTATAAATTCAGTTGCCATAGTAATCTTCTAAAATGGTCCTGGGATTAAATACAGGTAAAATGAAGGAGTTACATCAAAAGCAAATAAACATTTAAAAAGGAAAGCAGAGAGAGTGGAAAGGAACATAGACCTTACCCTTTCCCTGAGAGGGATTACGAAAAAAATCACATACTTTTCCCAGAGATAGTCAAGACAGTGTGATTAAAAGTAGTGAAAAAATGAAAGGGATGTGGGTATTTGTGTGTATGTCTAAAATGCAATCTAAATGTAAACACACCTGCAATCATATGCAGTGTGAAGGGGTTTCTGCTATTACTACCCACTTTACTTTCCAAACAAAACACAGAGCAAAACAAGAAATTACTGAATTCATTGTTCACTCATTGGCTAGACTCACTGGTTAAAGGGAACTGAAGATCCATCTGTCCAGATCACCAAGTTGTTGGGTTGCAGTCACATGTGACTACAGAAAATGGCATTTAAAAATGTTTTAAGAAGCTAGACTTTTCTAGACAGTGAGACAGGTCTGCTTTTGGCAACACTAATTACTTCAAGAGGATGATAGACATCAAAGAGGCTCCTTATGGGGTTTACTGGTCATTTGGGCAAGGAACTGCTCTTACCTGGACTGCTTGATGACATGCTGCATGAACTGGACATGCAGGACCCACAGAAAAGTGATCGCAGAACTTTGCAAAAGACAGGATGGTACATCAGAGTTCCTGCTTCACAGAGGAAAGTGTCAGACATTCTGCAGGACACAGAAGAAAACAACTGAAGAACGTTGTCATTGCAAGGCAGGTCAGTTCATCAAATGTCCTGCTCCATGGAAAAGTCTGCCAGATACTATGAGGCCTGTAGGCTGAAGAAGGATGCCATACATTACAAAAGAACTTTGGGTGACATCCAGGCAGTGAGATGTCTCTCAGTTCTAAAGTTTTGGAAGCTGCTTACATTGCACTTCCTGTTTGCTTAGTGGTGTGGGACAAATGTCTATATTCTGTCAATTATACTTTAAATAAACGCTGTTTGACCAGTAGCCAGGCAGGAAGTATAGGCAGGACAACCAGACAGGAAGTAAGGGCAGGACAATGAGAACAGAATTCTGAGAAGAGGAAAGCCCATACCTCTGCAGTCCTGGTCCAGCCACAGAAGAAGCAAGATGTGACTTCCTCGCTGAAAAAGGTACTGAGCCATGTGGCTTACACAGATAAGAATAATGGGCTAATACACATTGTAAGAGTTAATAAGAAGCCTGAGATACTAGGCCAATCAGTTTATAACTAATGTAGACCTGTTTGTGATTTCTTTGGAATGTAACAATTGCTGAAACCGGGCAGAACAGAAAACTCAGACAACAAAGCTTAGGTAATATTATATCCTTCTGGGGTCTTTGAAGGAGTTGAAGACTAGATATTTATAATTATAGTTTTCCTTAGTTATAATAAAAAATAAAATAGACTTTAGACTCACAAAAATAAAATAGATGATAGAATATTTTCTTTAATATTGCCAGATACAAATAGACTAAATATTGTAAGTGTAACTCTTGCTTGATACCTGTTTTGTTATATGTAATTTTACAATGTTAAAGTTAAAACNAGAGAGAGAGAGAGAGAGAGAGGAGGTGGATTGAGGAAGACACCATGAATCTGCAGAAGGAGGTAAATGCCATGTAGTTGCTCAAGAAGCAAGAGGTAACAACATAAAATAAAAGAAATTAGTTAATTTAAGATGTAAGACCTAGCTAGTAGTATACCCAAACTACCAACCAAGCAATGTTGTAAATAATATAGTTTCTGTGTGATTATTTGGGCCTGTGAAGCTGGGAAATGAACGAACAGTCTCTACCTACAACCTGGACACCAACCCAATCACAAAACCTTCCGCATACAATTTGTCCTGCCTCAAAAAGAAAAAAATATCATCTATAGTTTCCAAATCAGTAAGAGCTCACTCTACTTCCATTCAAAAAGTTAGCAGGAGTTAAAGTACTCAAGGAAACTCCTACCAACTGGTTGTCCAGTGCCAAATGGTCATCCCTGAAAATGTGCATACACACAGATAGCATTATACAGACTGAACAGGATATAAATAAGAATATATATATATATATATACTATCAGTTTGAAGGAGAATGGGGAAGGGTATATGGGAAGGTTTGTAGAAAGAAAACAGAAAGGAGAAATTATGTAATTAAGTTATAATCTAAAAAATAAAAAAAATATTGAAAATGTACTCAATGTTAACTTATGAAATGATAACTCATTCCAAGGGTTTATGAGGTTCCAACAGTTAAGTAACAAAACTAAGTCATATGTTTCAAGACACAAAGAAATAGTAAACCCAAAAGCACCCTGGAAGGGGAAAGGTACTCTAAAGAGACACTTGTGCCCTTCCTTTTGGCTACTGGACTACCGAGATGATGTATTCCAAGAAATTGGGATTTCTCTAGGAATCCACTCTAATGAAGTGATTGGAGCCTGGTACTAACCATAGAGGAAGAATGTATTCTAGAAGAGTCTCCTGTGTTCTGACAATTTGACAAACCATCTTGCAAGACAGACTAAAGCTAAGACAATAACAGTAGGCATGTCTACGTACATCTTGGCAAGGACTGCTTCCTAATGCAGATTTCTTGCCTCCTATTTAAACCTACGCATCATGTTAGGACGCTGATAGAGCAGTGTGAGCAAGAGAGGAAGTTCATTGGACTTCTTTGTTTCCCTCTTTCCAATTGGCCACCTGGAAATCTCCTTTTTTTCTGCCTTATACTATTTATTTATAAAACTAATTTAAACATTAATGATGAATGATAGAATCTGATATGGTAGGGACTCTAACACTTGCTTTTAAAAAAACTATATCATTTTTCTCACATTAAAGACAGAAAATAAGAACGAAATTGAGGGCATGTGGGTTGGGGGAGAAGAGAGGGTGAAAGAGGAAGAGGAGGGGAGAAGGAGATGGGGAGGAGAACTTGAGGGAACAGAATAGCCAAGATGGAGGAAGGACAGAGAAGGAGAGCAAGGAAAGAGATTTTGACTGAGGGAGCATTATGGGGCTAGCAAGAAACCTGGCATTAGAGGGATTCCCAAGGAATTCACAAGAAGGACCCCTGCTAAGATTCTAAGCAATAGCAGAGAGGATGCCTGAACTGTCCTTGCCCTGTAGTCAGGTTGATGACTATCTTAAATGCTAACATAGGTGTGATCAAATCATCTAAAACTCTAGAACTACAATATCAAACTCTTAGAAAACATACTTTGATTTTAAAATATTGAGTGAAATCAGATATCCTGGAAATGTTTTTTTCATTGTTCTAGAAAATGAATAAAAATATCCTCTTTCTTTTGAATTAAAATGAGAAAAATATGGTTGTCTTTATATATATTAAAACAATCAAATAATTCTATTATTAAAGCAGTCTATTTTCAATTTAAGAATTAGAATGGAAAACAAACAGAGTAGAACACACATAGTAAAAACAGGTACAATAATATATAAGAATTCAATACCCCCAAAAGATAAAAGCTGTTTTTCTAATGAAAAACAGGTCCACCCGCCCAGTTCCTGGCTTCATCTCTCAACTGTATTTTACATAACATCTTGGAGCTGTACAGATTGTGTGCTCCTGTGTCTCTTCATGTATTTGATCCACTCTGGTCAGAGATTTTTATTTTTATGTTGTTAAGGCAAAAGTGTTAGTACTGTCTTGAAGCAAATCAATGACTATACATGATTTTTAGACCAAAAATAAAAATTCTCAAAGTTCATGATAAAAGGCATAAGCTGACCCTTCCTGCTCTTACACTTAAGCTTGCTGGTGCTCCAGGTGTCTTAAGATTATTTTTTAATGTCAGTCAGTTTAAGCTCCCTCTTTCTCTCTCCTCTCTCTCTCTCTCTCTCTCTCTCTCTCTCTCTCTCTCTCNTGTGTGTGTGTGTGTGAGAGAGAGAGAGAGAGAGAGAGAGAGAGAGAGAATGTGTGGAGTCCAGATGTGGTGTTGAGCTTTAATGCTTTCTTTATTGGTGGCTGCGTTTAGGCCAACAGAGAAATTGAGAGGAGAGGGAAGAGGAGGAGGAAGAGGAAGAAAAATCATAGAAGCAAAAAGAGAAGGCACAGGAATCAGAGACCCACTTGTTTACACACTCAGGAATCTCATAAAAATACTAGCCTGAAAGCTATAATATATCCACAGAGGACCTGGTGCAGATCCATGTAGGTTCTATGCTTGCTGCTTCAGTCTCTGAACTCATAGGTCCCTTGTTTGTTGACTCAGAAGGTTTTGTTCTCTGGTGTCCTCCATCCCCTCTGGCTCTTATACTTTTTCTCCCTCATCTTCTGTGGAGTTCCCTGAGCTCTGAGGGAAGGGATTTGATGTAGACCTCCCATTTACGTGCTGTGTATTCCAAGGACTCTCTGTCCATGTAATGCCTGGTTGTGGGCCTCTGTAATTGTTCCTATAAACTGCAAGATGAAACTTTTTGGATGATGACTGAATAAGGCATTGATTTTTGAGTACAGTAGAATATATTTAAGAGTCATTTTATTGTTACTTTTTTTAGACATGCAGTAATTAATTGGTTTTTACACTAGGTCTCTGAGTTATCTAATTTGCTTGAGCATTCATTTAGAACTATTTTGTCAAAATATATTATGAGTGGGCAAAAAGACAAGTCACAAGCAAGAAAAAGATATTTAGAGGACTTATAAGCTATAAAGTACCAGAATACTTAATATACAATACCAAAATGCCCATTGAATAATCGAACCAAACATAAGTAGCCTGCAGGAAAGTTTATTTCTCCTTTCCTAATATGATGCATTTAGTCTGTTATCAGTGTTAGGAGTCTTTAAAAATGACCAGTCGATGCAAACCATGATCCTATCTATATCCTAAAATCCATAACATTATATATTTACACATATAAGCTTTACATGCAATTATAACGTGCATGTACACATTAATGTGTATACTATATATACAATAAAAATTTCAGAAATCCACTTTTATTTATTAACTGTGTTGTTGTCTTCCAAATACTCCCCAAGAGAAAGCATTTAATTAGTATTTCTCTTTATGTTAATAGATTGCATAAGAAACCAATTAGTACTTAGACAATAGAAATTCTAATTAACACCAAGCATTCAATGANCTTTTATTTATTAACTGTGTTGTTGTCTTCCAAATACTCCCCAAGAGAAAGCATTTAATTAGTATTTCTCTTTATGTTAATAGATTGCATAAGAAACCAATTAGTACTTAGACAATAGAAATTCTAATTAACACCAAGCATTCAATGAAAAATCTTCATTACTCCTTTCCTTTGCTAAGTACCAGGAAGCAGGTGTGTTCAGATCAACATCTATAAAATTTTGGTTCTATGGCATTGCTAAACATCTAAGCAAACCAGTCAATCAGGATATTAAGGCATGTGTCAAGTATGATAGACTCTGGTTGTGCTTTGGATGGAATGGTATGATTGAGAATGAGCTCAATTAAACATAGGTTCCCAGGTAATTATTTTGTAAAGTGCAAGATTAGGAGCAGCACTTAAAGAACATCACTAAGTGTGTGTGTGTGTGTGTGTGTGTGTGTGTGTGTGTCCGTGTGTGTGTGTCTGTGTGTGTGCGTGTGTGTGTACTATCTGTCTGTCTGTGTCTGTGTGTATGTATATCTGTGTACCTATGTGTGCATGTGGATTGTGCAGAAACAATAAGCATGGCTAATAATGAAGAATTAAAAAGTGATAATTAAAATGTGTAACCTTAGTATTCAAGTCCAAAGAGCATGGAAGGTTTTACTTCATTTTTCTTGTCTTGGGTTTGTCAATGATTTATGAATTATTGCTCATTTACTGAGCATCTGTATGCCAGTGATAGCAAGGGAAGAGTCCTGTGGTAGTTTGAATAAAAATGGTCCCCATAAGCTCATAGGACGTGACACTATTTGAAAGGATTAAGAATTGCAGCCTTGTTGGAGTAGGCATGGACTTGGTGGAGAAAGTGTATCACTTGGGGTGGGCTTTGAGGTTTCAGAAACCCAATCCACATCCAGGAGCGCTCTCTCTCTTCCTCACTCTAAGGATCTGGATGTAGAACTCTAAGATATTCTCCACCATTGTGCTGCCCCCTTGCCAGCATGATGACAAATGGACTAAACCTCTGAGCTGTAAGCCAGCCTCAATAAAATGTTTTCCCTTAAAAGAGTTGGCATGGTCACTGTGTCTCTTCACATCACTAGAGCATTAACCAAAACAAGTCTTCTCCTCCTAGGAACAAGTAAGGCCATAAGCAAGAGGACCAAGAAGTTTAAAGCAGTTCTTTCCTCATACCAAAGTAAGTTCTCTTCTAGGGATGGAGAAACACTTACAGATGTCTCTTAAGTGACTTCCTTTGCAGTCTGTCTGGAATACAGATCTAATGTAGAATATCATTTTAACTAAGTAAAGGTGTGTTACATTTGTTTTTTTTTTGCTACAGAAGATCATTTTAGCTATAACTCTGTAAAGATGTGTTACTTTTGCTTATGCTGTATTTGTTCAATGATGTAAGGATGTATTGCATTTGTTTCACCTTTCCTGCCTAAGGCACCTGATTGGCCTAATAAAGAGCTGCATGGTTAATAGCTAAGCAAAAAAGCATAGGTGGGGCTGAAAGGCAGAGAGAATAAATAGAAGGAGAAATCTAAGGGAGTAAAAGAGAAGAAAGACGAGAGAGAAGGAAAGAACAAGAGACACACTTGGGGCAAGAAGCCAGGCAGATGCCAGACGACAGGAATAGAGAAGCAGTGAAAGTAAGATACGCAGAAGAAAGGTACAAAAAGATCCTAGGTAAAGGTAAATAAAGAGAAACAGGTTGATTTAAGCTGAAAGAGCTGGTCAGACATGTGCCTAAGTTAGGCAGAGCTTTCAGAAGTAATAGTAAGTCTCTGTGTCATGATTTGGAAACTGGTTGGTAACCCCCCCAAAAAAAACCTAGTACAAATATCAGCAAAGGTAATGAATACATCACACACTAAAATTTAAAGAAATAAAATATGGAGCATTGAGAGCATTAAAATTCCCCTGGTGTCCTGTTTACTGTGGATTAGCAAATGGATTTATCCGAGATTTTTTATGTTTCAGAATTAACCAGCTTCACTATTGTTTGTCCAGGTACCGGTTGTACTCAGGAAGCAGAGGGATGAGAGTCTGATCCTCATTTCAAGAAGCTTAACCTCTTCGAACATCAATTTTTATTGGTTTAACAGAAAGAGCAATAGCGCTTCACAGAATTAGTTGTGATGTGTCCACACCTTATGGGGAATGGTGTTCTACCATTCAGTCGTGGTCCTGAGTTTTGAATCAAAGCTGCAGGATCCTGCCCACACAACATAGAGAGTTCATTGATCTTGTGATATCTGAAATATCAAAAGCATATAAATTATCTGTGTCTCACTGAAAATGGAAGTTCTCACCAACTCTTGATAAATCCCTAGCCTACAGCCCAGTATTATATAATGGCTTTGCAATCAGCACCATGATAACTCCTGTACTCTCAACAGAAATTAAGAGGGAGGAAGAGAGTTTGAAGGCTTCTCTCCCAGGGAAGGCATATGTCACTCTTTGGTACAACTAGATGACCACAGGCTCTGTATGAGATGGTGACATGGTGGTGAATAAGTGCCCTACCTTCACACTTACTGCCCTGATAAAATAGCACTGAAAGAAGCAACATAGAAGTGGAAGAGTTCATTTCAGCTCACACTTCCATGTTATACTCCATCACAGCAGGGAACCACAATGACCAAAGCTTTAAGCAGTTAGTCACAGTCACATCTGAAGTTGAGAGGAGAGAGACTATATATATATAGTTGTTCACGTTCGTTTTTACATTCTTATATAAGTCATGAAGTCATGAAATCCTGGCCCATTTGGCCCTTGAAAGGTGCTATCAACATTCAGGGTGGGTCCTCCCACCTCAGTTAACCCTATGAACACAATCCCTACAGACACACCCATCAGTCAACATAATGTAGATAATCTATCTTTGAAACTCTTCTCATGTGATTCTATGCTATATCAAGTTGACAAATCAAACAGCACAACTCTATCCCTTGTCAACCTGACAAACATCACTTTCAAACTATAACCTTCTACCCCTTGCCTCCGATGTCTTCTGTGTAGGTCATAGTGTGAAATATAGTCCAGTTTTAAAAATAAAAAATAGTCTTCACCTTTTTTCTATACAACTGCAAGTTTCAGAAGAAAATGGTCTCTGGCTCTCTAGCTATTGAGATAGATGAGTCATCACAGGAAAGCAAAATGGCTTCCAGAAAGAAAAGTAGATGCTGGAAAAAGGCAGAGAAGAGAATCAACATTGCTGAGCCCTGTTGCCTTTAAATTCTACTTGGATGTGGTTCAGTAAACTGCCGAGTAGTTGGCTAGTGGTTCTATTTTTCTACTTGCAAAGAAGTCGTAGGTAGACAAAGACGAGTTTTTCAGATGGTGGTTTCTAGTAGCTTTTATTTCTCTCAGTATTTGGCAGCAGACAGTGGAGCTCTCTAGTAGTACAGTCTGTACAGCTTTAGATGCCAAGTCGCTTGATCCCTAGGCAACAGCTATTGCTGTTGAAGATGAGGATGTTCTCTGGAACTCTTCTCCGGAACTCTTCTGACAACCAGAATCCAGGAACTCTCCTACCTGCCTCCTTTAATCTCTTCTAACGAGCTCTCCAAATCCCTTGTTACTCTTTTCCCGCAGCTTCTTCCTGCCCAGTCCACTCTGCTTCTCCAGCTGTCCAGTTATCTCCCAACACAGCTCAGGGATCACTGCTGGAACAACTTGAGGCACCTGACTCTGTAGCACCATATTTGGGAGCTGAACCAGCCACTAGTGCTCAGAATCACACCGGTTAGTTAGGAATCAGATTTGGGATGTGACTAGGATCAGCTGAGCCTAGGTGACCACTGCTAGTCAGACAGGATTGCCAAACCAGCATTATCATTTGTCGTCAGTGGGATCACAGGGTTGTGTCCAGATCTGTAGTCGTCATTAACACTGCTGAAGCTTTTGCTGTTTCTCTCTGTGTGTTACCAGCTGATCCTCACTACTGAGAGTAGACAAGAAATGCTCACTGGAGAGAAAAGCCTTTCATGGGGCCTAATGTGGCAAGAGTAGGAGAGGCAGTGTAAGTGAGTGTCTCCCAGATAACTCAGAGTATTGCCTAGGCAACTGGCTTTTATAACAACTAAAAGGTTGTTTGAACCAATCACAGCCTCTTTTTTGGGCCAATCCAATTGTGCTTGTTAGAGTAAATCCAACTCAATGACTTTTGGAAAAATCACAACCTTGCCATTTAGTGTCAGTCACAGAAGTCTCTCCCAAGATGTGTGCCCTGTCTGGCCATGGTAAAAATGACTTCAGGATCCTTCAGTGTTCACCTAGACTTTACATAGAGAAACAATCTGATCCAAACTTTTTCCATTAATTCTGCTGGGGCTGTGCTCTCAGGAACCAAGACAAACAGTGGCAATTTTTGAGAAGGAACCTCAGAATGTCTGTGAAGTGTTTAGGATGTCTGGCATAAGTGGAGAGTAGTTGTCTATTAAGACTGTGGATTCTAGTGACAGCTGACCTGAGATCCTAGGAATTTAATAACTCTAGACCAACTGCTGGGGAGACTGCATGGGACCTAACTAGGTCCTCTGCATGTGGGCAACAGTTGTAGAGCTTGGTCTATCTGAGGGCTCCATGGAAGTGGAACCAGGACCTATCCTTGGTGCATGAGCTGGCTTTTTAGGCCCCTTTCCCTATGGTGGGATGTCCTCAGTCCTTATGGGCGGAGGGCTTGGTCCTGCCTCAACTTAAAGTGCCAGGATTTGTTGACTTCCCATGGGAGGCCTTCCCCTTTCTGAGGATTGGATATAAGGTAGGTTGGGGGGAAAGAAGAGAGATTCGGAGGAGGGAAGAGAGGAGGAAATGTGGTTGGTGTGCAAAATGAATAATAAAATTTTAAAAATAGAGTGTGGATCCTTTTCTCCTAGCAACAAGCCAGAGTTCAGCATCTTTGTTTATAAGTAGATGAGCACCAGAAGAAGTGCTCACAACATAAATATAAGGACCTTATGATTAACACTAACAGATGTTTTCAATAATCTTTAACATCTGCCCATTACCCAGGAGAAGGTGAATTCCTTTCATCTGTGTCAATACACCAATATTTAGCTTTTAATGTAAACATTTATTAGATGGCACAACTGATATGAAATTGTGTCAGAGCTTTGGGGTAGATGTAACCAATACTTAATATCATTTTAAATAAGTGGGAGTGTGTATGAGTGTGTAGATTATAAATGTTATAAGTGTATAAATATATAAGTGATGGGCGTGGTTTACCGGTAAATTAGGATCAACCAGACCAGTTCAATATA
>LOEQ01006273.1:129003-141632 GCA_001685075.1 Bramus lutescens | reverse complement strand
AGGAAGGAAGGAAGGAAGGAAGGAAGGAAGGAAGGAAGGAAGGAAGGAAGGAAGGAAGAATTCAATGAAAACAAAGACACAACATATCCAAACCTATAGGACACTATGAAAGCAGTGCTAATAGGGAAGTTAATAGCACTAAATGCCCACATAAGGAAAACAGAGAAAGCTCACATTAGTGACTAAACAGCACACATGAAAGCCCTAGAATAAAGAGAATCAGACACACCATGAGGAGTAAATGACAGGAAATAGTCAAATTGAGGGCTAAATCAATAAAATCGAAACAAAGAGTCAATGAAATAAAGAGCTGGTTCTTTGAGAAAATCAACAAGATTGACAAACCCTTATCCAAATTAATCAAAAGGCAGAGAGAGAACATCCAAATTAACAAGATCAGAAATGAAAAGGGGGACATAACAACAGACACTGAGGCAACAACTTTTCTTAACCCCAGTTTTTTCAGTTAAGAAAATCCAGATATAAAATAACTGTAGTATTTATAAAAATGTAAAAAATTCTCTCACTATTAGAAAAAGCTAAGCTGAATATAATTATTATATGACTGACCATTATTTCATATTAAGCTGTGGTCTGTTATTACTAAATCTGCACACATTATTTTTTCATTCAGTTAGAACTTGTTTTANCAAACCCTTATCCAAATTAATCAAAAGGCAGAGAGAGAACATCCAAATTAACAAGATCAGAAATGAAAAGGGGGACATAACAACAGACACTGAGGCAACAACTTTTCTTAACCCCAGTTTTTTCAGTTAAGAAAATCCAGATATAAAATAACTGTAGTATTTATAAAAATGTAAAAAATTCTCTCACTATTAGAAAAAGCTAAGCTGAATATAATTATTATATGACTGACCATTATTTCATATTAAGCTGTGGTCTGTTATTACTAAATCTGCACACATTATTTTTTCATTCAGTTAGAACTTGTTTTACTAAGCTGAATATAATTATTATATGACTGACCATTATTTCATATTAAGCTGTGGTCTGTTATTACTAAATCTGCACACATTATTTTTTCATTCAGTTAGAACTTGTTTTAAACTATTTCCCCTTTCCTCTGATGATATTCTAGCATACCATTATCTTAGGTTTTAATGCAGTAAAACTATCCACAGAATGTCTGTGTGATCTCCACCACGCAACTGGAGAAAATGCTCTCTCTCGCTTTCTCTCTCTCGCTTTCTCTCTCTCGCTTTCTCTCTCTCTCTCTCTCTCTCTCTCTCTCTGTGTGTATGTGTGTGTGTAAGTGTGCACATGTGTATATTTGTGTCTGTGTGTCACAAAGGAAAATTGATTAAAATAATTTCTTTTATTTATGTGTAAATACTTTTCTATAGCTACAAATAGAAACTAAATTTTTATGTGTTGTTATACCTCTCAACTTGTTACAAATTGTTAGTGTTACTTCCAGTTATCTTTGTATAGCACACAGCATGTGAAGCAAGAATTAAAATGCTTACATGTGGATTCCCGAAACTGTCTCAACTTTACATAAAAAGTCAGACAGAATTCCCAAGAGATCTGAGGAACTTATGAAGCACAGCAAGTAGAACTTCTAATACTTTTCTTCTTGCATATCATAGCTACTTACATACTCTTCTTTACCAATTTATATCATAAAATATGCTCCCCTCCTTGTGAGAATAAATATAACTACACAACTCCTCAAAAATGGAAGTCTGTTAAATAAGGATTTTACAATTGCCTTGAGTATGCCTGTAGGAAACTTTTAACTGATGGGCTCTGTGCATCAGTGGGCCACAGAACTCTGAAATTCACAATCCAGCTACAGAAAGCCAATTTCCATTAGTGACTTTTAGACGAAGTCTGTTCATTCATTTTCAGCTGCCCAGACCGGAAATAATTACACAGAAACTGTATTATTACAACACTATTTGGCATATTAGCTCATGCTCTTTGTTGGATAGCTCTTATATTTTAAATTAACCCATTTCTATTATTTTATATTTTACCATGAGGCTTGTGGCTTACCCAGCAGGTTCTGGCTGGTGGCTCTTGTTTTTCTCCTCCAGTGGCTACATGGCATCTCTCTGACTCTACCTACTCTGTCTCTATATCTTTTCCAGCCTGGTTATATTCTGTTAAGCCATTGGCTGAAAGCAACTTCTTTATTAACCAATGACAATAAAAAACATTCAAAGCATACAGAGGGGAAACTAACATCAGTGACTGATCCTAAATTATAAGTAAATCACAGAAGAACGATAGGATCATCTATTCTTGAGAAATACCAGACTCCTCCAAGGGATGTCTTTAACTTACGGGTTCCATGGCATATTTAATCTAACACACTTTAGACTACTTAAGAATTAGTGGGAGCTTTTGTCAAGTTTTTTTTTATCTCGCTCTCTTGGGATCCAACTTCTGTTTCTTCTGGTGCTGATATTAAAGGATTAAAAGCTAAGGAAGGCTCTTCTCAGAACTACTGCAACATCAAGAAAACTGAAACCAAACAAGGCCTCAGACAATGGAAGATGGGAGATCTCTTCATCACTTGAAACAACTGGTAGATAGTTTCTGACAGATGTTAGAGCAGAGAGTTGTCAGTGCAATTGGGCCTCTTGTGCTTGCTAATTCTTTCTTGTTTGTGTGTTCCCACAAAGTCTGGAGACTGGGATGCAAATCCTCTCTCTCTCTCTCTCTCTCTCTCTCTCTCTCTCTCTTTCTCTCTCTGTCTGTCTGTGTGTGTGTGTCTGTGTCTGTGTGTGTACGTGCATGTGTGTGTGTTTGTGTGTTACATTTCAGCAGGTCCTTGGGAAACTTGCTCCTCGTTTGTAACACTGATGAGATAACCAGAGATTACAATCTCAAAAAAGTGGAGAAAGAATTTGAAATTGCATGTTTTCTAAAGTAAATTCTCAATACCTATAGATGTTATACATTTTGCGAAATAAACCAGCTTTGTCATCTACATTATGAAAGGTTTACACTGCCAGAAGTGGTATCAAGAGTTCAAGAGCAGCCTGTGAAACTAAGTACTGCAGGCAGGATGATGTAAGTGTTTCTTCTGTTAGAGAAGATGTAGAATTTATAGAGGTATCCATTTGTCATAGTTCTTGACCCTATGACCACATTCTCATTAGCCATTACGGAGTTGATGGGAATCAAGATTTATCCCATTTCCTGGCTACCATGTAGAAAGCAGCATTGAACATGGTTGTACAAGAATATCTGCAGTGTGCTATGAAGTTCTTTGGTCCAAGAATAGCATAGACAGGACATGTGGTAGATCTACTCATGTTTTGCTTTTGTCTTATAAGTCATTTTGCTATTAAACCTTCAGTCTAATTTTCACGGAGGCTGCACTCATTTACATCCTCATCAAAAGGATCCCCTTCCTCATATCCTTAGCAGAATTTGCCATTTTTATTCCAGGTGATGGTCATTCTTACAAGTGTGAGACAAAAATCTTAAAGTGGTTTTTAATCTTCATTTCCTTGCTACCTAATGATGTTGAACACTTTAAAAAGTACTCTGTATTTCTTCTTTTGAGAACCTTTTGTTCAGTTTCATCACCCATATTTAAAATTTTGTTCTGGTTATAAATATTTTTGTGAGGGTGAACTTTTTTTTCTTTTTTTAATTGATTTTTATTGAGCTCTACATTTTTCTCTGCTACCCTCTCCCACAGTCTCCATGTTCCCAGTTTACTCAAGAGATCTTGTAATTTTCTACTTTCCATGTAGATTAGATCTATGTAAGTCACTCTTAGTGTCCTCAGTGTTGTCTAACTTCTCTGGGATTGTAGTTTGTAGGCTGGTTTTGTTGTTGTTATTGTTTTCTTGCTTTTGGTGTACACATTGTTATAATTTTAATAAAAATAATTCCAAGTATATTAGCTATGAATTCATTCAAATATCACACTTTCAGTCAGTTTATTAAAAATAGAACACTCTATATTAGTTTGATTGATCTAATGATAATTAGAAAGCATGGAGATTTTGATTGCAGATTCTTAGCAAAAGAAACTCCTGTTTCTCTTGTAGAAGTTACACTTAAGTAAAATTTATTTTATTTTTAACATTTTTTTAATTTTACACAGCAATCCCAGTTTCCTAATCCTCCCCTCCTTCTGCCCCCCCCGTCCACTCCTCAGAGAGGGTGAGGTGTCCCATTCAGAGTCAACAAATTCTGTCACAACACTTGAGGCAGGACCAAGGCCCTCCCTCCTGTAACTAGGCTGAGCAAGATATCCCTCCACGTGGAATGGGATCCAAAAAGCCAGTTCATGGACTAGGGATAAATACTGGTATCATTGCCAGTAGCCCCACCAACTGCTCAAGCCACACAACTGTCAGCCACATTCAGAGGACCTAGTTAGGTCTTATTCAGGTTCTCCGGCTGTCACTTCAGAGTCCGTGAGCTCCCACTAGCTCAGGTCAGCTGTCTGTGGTTCCACTGAGTGTGGCCCCACAAACTGCCCAAGCCACACAACTGTCACCCATTCAGAGGCCCTAGTTCATTTGTATGCAGGTTCCCCACCTGTCAGTCTGGAGTCGGTGAGCTCCCACTTGCTCGGGTCAGCTGTTTCTGCGGGTTCCCCATCATGGTCCTGAGCCCTCTGCTCATATTATTGTTCCTCCATCTTTACCACTGGACTCCAGGAGCTTGGCCTAGTGCTTAACTCTGGATCTCTGCATCTGCTTCTATAAATTACTGAATGAAGGCTCTATGATGACAGTTAAAGAAGTCATCAATCTGATTTCAGGGGAAAAGTAGTTAAGGCACCCTCTCCACTATAGCTTAGAATTTAGGATTTGTTGAATATCTTGATAGAGGGAGCAATTATAAGGTTAGCTAGAAACCTGCCACCAGGTAAATTCCAAGGAATACACTTAAGTGAAAAATAATGTTCTACAGAGAATAAGTCCTGGAGAAGACCTGGAGACAGGAATCACTTAGGTATCATAGACATTTAATGGTTGGGAAGATATATGACCAAAATTTGCTATGATAAAATATTTTTCATTTTTATTAAATTTGGTCAACTCATTTGTTTTTAAATGTTACTCTTTACTCTTAGTTAACTGTTCCTGTAAGCTTACTGCAAATGAGAAAACAATATCAATTAATAACTGAATTACATGGAAGAATCAGTTTTCTGTTTTAATTATTATAGTAACATTAAAAACAACTTGAATTATTTTGTTCTCTATAGCAAAGTAGATTGAGTATTCTAAAAAAGAAAATAACCTTCAATATCTTCTAATATGTCATGTTCTTATAATTATAGTTCAGAGATGGTGTACAAAATAACTACTTTGCCTAAAAATAATTATTGAAAATTATCCAACCAATACCATTTAATGTAGTAGTTTATAAAAATGACTCTCAAACTCTGTCAAATACTTCCTTCCATTGCAAAATAGAGCTATTGCTGAGACAAATGATGACCACTATTAATGCATCCAAGTTGAACAAATTGGTCGAATGGCTATCCTTAAAGACCTTAGTTCTGAATCATAATTGTTCCCTCAAGTACATTGTTTACACTATCAATAAAAATGGATCATTTATCAAGCACAAGCAAAAGTTCAGACACAGTAAAATAAACTGAAATGCTCAATGATTTTACATGTAAATAATAAGTGTGCAGATGAGTAGAAAATACTACAGATACTCTCAACTCACAAAGTTGACATATTTGTCACAAAAAGACACACATGCAGGTAATTGTTGACTTGTGGATATGACTAAGCTTATTAGCCAATTATTATAACTTTTCAATTTATAATATTCAAAGTGAAACTGACATGATTTTGTGCCATTATTATGATATGCCTTAGACAAGCACTACATGAAATTTGTGCTATTTTTCTCAAACACACTTCTAATGGACAGGGATATGGCTCAGTAGGTAAAACATTTACTATACAAACACGAGAACCTCAATTTGGCTCATCAGCACCCCTGTAAAAAGTTGGGTGTAGTGCCATACACCTCCAATCCTAGTCCTAGGAAGAAGAAATAAGAGGCTCCTGGAAACAGAAAGTCTAATCAATCAATGAACTCACTCTGGGTTCCTATGAGAGATCCTATCTTTAACAATAATTCAGAGAAGGATAGAGGAAGATATATAACATAGACTTAAGATGCATAGACACAAGCATGTACATTCACATATATACTCTCTCAGACACACATATAAATCCATATATATGCATACACAAACACACAAAAAATCAGAAATGCTTTACTACAAAGGATCTATCTCTATGGTCAGTAAATATCACTCTCTCTAAGGTTATTGGAAACCCTTCAACATAACAAAATTTTGATTTCTTAAAAAAAGAGAGATTTAGCCGTCTGGCTTATATTAAAGGGCCAACAAGCTGTTTATATATGAGGCTATGGAGAGATGTACATCCCCAGTATGTCTTATAGGAAATTTCACAATAGAAAGAAATGGTGAAAATATAATTAAATCCTTATGTTATATCACTGGAAATGGATGACGATGCCAGTTTAATATAGAATTCTGAAGATCCTCTCGGTTTTATATTCAAATTCAGATTTAGCAAAAGAGAAAGATAACAGAGCTGTCACTCAGAAAGTTGAGAATATCATGGTGAATTTAAAAGCAGTTATTATATTTCTGTAGAAGAAGAGGAGAGAGCATCCAGTCTAGAGAAAGAAAGTATGTCGAACATTCTTCAGAAGAAAGCTTTATCAAAAGCCAATAGGCAGCAGAGTGTGGCAGGCATGTTATCAATAAAACCCTAATGCAGCCTGGGGAAACAGAGTCTGTCCTGAATTTTGAGGTCTCCTTTGAAAAGTAGGAAGGGGAAAGTCTTGAGTCATGAGGAATCAGGTCCAAGGTAAGTTGACAACCTCAAAGTAGACTAAGAGGCACTATTTTCATGTGTTTCTGACTGAAGCAGGTGCTTGAAAAGTACCAGGGACATTCCTAAATAAGGGGCATCTAGAAGACAGCAGACCTAGTTAGCATGTGATATGACAGTGGTCACTTGTCCTGCCTATAGACTTTTTCCTCTTAGGACTCCGCTATCTGGTTCCTAGGAGGGAAATGGGGTAAAGGAGGTAGATTCCCTTCCTATGTTATCTGTCAGAAACGCGGCATGGTCCAGAAGCTGAAGGTATAGGCTGTTCAGTGTACTTGGTTAATGTTGCAAAAAGATGGCCAATCAAGCTGCAAAGTTAGAATTGGTTCTCTTAACTGGCTTAATAGGACACATAAGCAACTAAATTGTTGAGGCATTGAAGAAAGAGACCAGGCATTGGATTTGCATCTTAGAAAACCTACTCCGTTGATGGATGAAGCAGATAAACAGATGTAAATGTAGTCGATTGAGATAGATGGAAAACTAATAAAGAAATTCTCTAGAAGGACTAGTGCAACAAGAAGAAAAATGTCAAGTTTCCAGAACAAATCTGAGTATAAATTGATAAATACATTTCCTTGACATTTAGTAAATGATTCTATGCTGAGAACCCTTATGAAACGCGACAGTTACTACAAAACAGTTTTCTACATATAAAGACTTGAAGTACTTGCTTAAGCTTTGACTCCATCATCTGGGAACTTGCAACAGTGACCGGCTCATCACAAAGGTTTCCCTCTGCTCTTTCCTCCGTGACCCCAGCGAAACCACTTGAGAACCAAAAACAAGGACTTCATGCCTTCGAAGAATTTCTACATCTCCTATCTTAATATTCTAACACAAACATCTGAAGGCCTGTTCTGAGCACCTGTGTGTCAAGACTGGTAGCCCTCACCTCGAAAACCTCTCTATCACACTAACCTGAACTTCTGAGGAGCCAGCTCACTCTACAGAGAGCCTGATTATGATGTAAGAAGCTGCACCATGCCCTCGCTATTCAAGACCAGTTCTGATAGCCTAATTAAGAATCAGCACTGAATGGTCCCAAGACTAAACTTCAAGCATTACCCAGCTTGTCCAAAATTTGTCATACAAATGTAAAAGCAAGTAGAGATCCAAATACCCATTCAGAAAAGGTGATCTAGGCATCTATATCAAAGTCATCATTCATGGTTTATGTCCAGAAATCCAAGGCCCATCAAAATAAGACAACAGGTCTCCTTCAAAATTTAGGAGTCCTATAGTAATGATTTGTGGTGATATTTAATTTATATTTTAAATAAAAAAAATTCTTGCCCGTAAAACAGCTCCACCGGTCAGTTTTACAGACCAGGAAGTGGTAGCACACACCTTTAATCCCAGTAACCACACTAGTTTGCCTTAGAACCAGGGTGGTACATCTTAAATCCCAATGGTGCATGACTTTAATCCCAGTCCTAAAAGAAATAAAAGATGGAAGGAGACAGCTCTCAGACTTAGTCTCATTCTGAGATTCCTGGAGACAAGATCACCATTTCAGACTGGGATAGAGGTAAGAGCCAGTTGCTAAATGTTTTGCTTTTCTGACCCTGAGGTTGAACCACAATTTCTGCCTCTGAGTTTTCATTAATCATGCTGCAATTATCCTCAATTAAAACTACTTAAGTTAATATGCAAGAGAATAAAATAAAATAAAAGATATAATAATTTAAAATAAATCAAAAAGTCATGAATAAATGCTAGAATGAGGACCAAGAAAATGTAAACAGTTAAGTGAATAAGAAATATAACTCCAGATACAGGAATAGGATTCAAAAGAGATATAAATATTCTAAGAAATCAAAGACTTTTACAGCAATAGGACACTGAAGAAGATAACTATGGAAAACACTAGAAGATGGAAAGACTGTCCATGTCATGATGTGCAGAAAGGAATAATATTGTAAAAAGTGTCACTTTAACAAAAGCAATCTATAAACCTAACACAATTCCCATTAACAACAGTCATAGAAAAAAATCAAAGAAAGATAGGCAAAACACTTAAACTAAAAAAAAAAACTGGAAGAATATCACAGTATCTGGGTTCAAATTATAATGCAAAGCCCTAGAAATAAAAATACCGCAGTACAGGTAAAACAACAAACACATAGACCTTCAGAATAAAATAAAAGTTCCAGTTATAGAAGCCAATGCATCTACAGGAACATAATTTTTTTGAAAAAAATGTTAAAAATATAGACTGGAAAAAGTCAACTTCTTCAACCAACGAAACATGGAAACTGGGTATCCCTATGAAGATGCAGGAAATTAGGTCGTTGCCTCCCACCTTACACAAAAGTCAACTCTGCATAGAAAAATGACATCAACATAAAACCAGATATTATGGAACTTTATGAAGGACACATCAGCATACAGACACAGGCAAAAACTTTTTGAATAGGACCCCAGGAAGTAGCACAGGAAACAACCAATAATTGACAGACGGGATATTGTAGTGGCATTTCATTTGTGTTTTAATAAACAAAGCTTACCTGAAGAACAGAGAGTAAAACAGTCCCACTGGTCAGCCTTACAGATCAGGCAGTGGTAAGGCACACCTTTAATCCCAGTAGTCCGACTAGTTGCCATAGAAACTGAGCGGTGCATGTCTTTAATCCCAGTGATATATGCCTTTAATACCGGACTAAGAAGAGATTGTCATACAGGAGGAAACAGTGCCTCACTCTGAGATTCTAGGAGGCAGGATCACCATTTTTGGACAAAGGCTGAGATAAGAACCAGTGGCTGAGTACTTTGCTTTTCTGATTGATGAACCCTAATATTTCTCTCTGAGATTTTTTAATCGTGCTTCAGGATATCATGAAACTAAAAAACACTCAAGTGAAGATGAAAACTATGAAGTGGAAGACAGCCTATGCCAACTATCAGGCAGAGAATTTAATAAACTGTTTGCCGGGGAATGGCTGCTCTCGGGATTCTGCCCGCTGCCTGCTGCCACTTTGGAGACCTNACTTGGGAATCTGCAGAATTTTTCTTAATCCATTACAGTTTCTCTCCTGGCTACAAGGTGCTCTCAGGCTTCCAGAGAAGAAAGGGCATCAGTGATTTTACCCAGTTGTGAACAACATGATCTAGAAGACTACCAGTCAAGATATGTAATAACTGAACAATAGTAGCCAAACTTTTGTGGGAGTATTACATTCTCTATGAGAACATTTAAAACTTAATCTTTAAGTGGGAATTCATACCTGGTACTGTCAACCTGGTCAAAACCCATGATGAGTTCTAGGCCTTGGGGAAAACTCACTATTTTGTTTAGCTACGTTGTCTCAACATCATGCTGTGTTCTAAACATTTATATTTAAATCCATAGGTAAGGGCTACTTCTAGTCTTAATCAGAAAAGCTTCTTTTTGCAAAAGTCTGTTAATGCAGATTATGGGCTTCATGGTGATTAAAAAAAATTAGTGATGGTTGGGTGTTTGGTCCTAAACAGAAAACTTGTAATACCATTTTTTAAGGCTCAGGATCTCTGAGGGAGAGGAGGGACAAATAGCTAGAAGATAATGAGGAGGGTTGTGCCATGGTGACTCTGGGAACTGTAGAGCCAATACAATTATGACCTCAGAATAGCTGTAATGGCTGCAAAGGTCCTTTACAAGATTGTGTCCACAAACCCCAGCACTAAACAATTATGGATTGAGGAGAAGGTTCCAAGTCCCTAACCACTCACTCCCTTCTGTACTACTGGCTACTGATGTATCATGGGGAAGGGGCAGTCATTATCTTCAGTCTATCTAATGCAAAGTCCCAAGTTCACAATCATGCTGATTATTCTCTTTAAACACAGGAGAGAGGGGAGGGAATGTGTTAATAGGGATGTGAGGAAGATTGGAGATTAGAGGAGTTTATAGTAATCAGCATAGCATGTCATTTATATGTACATGAAATCATCAAAGAAACCAGTAAAAATCCAAGCCCATTCCCATATAAGGAATCTCTTCAGATATTTATATGATTTAAAAATGCGTGACGTAGAATATAGCTGTATATAAATACTGAGGTTCATTTCTGTGATTCAAAATCCCGCCAATAGTTTTCAATAAGAACCAAATATTAACTATTTGAGTTTTCCTCACTTAGCGACAAAACTAAAGCCTATTGCTTCATACATATTCCTTCCTATTACGCGGAAACTAACATAACACACAGAAAACAAATTTCAAAAAATAATTTTTAATTCAAATTGTATCTCTACGTATAAGAATTGAATTTCATGTCATTTTCTGTTACAAGTTAAATTTATTTTTCAGAACATCTCGCTCCTTTTGACTTTCTTCAAACACTTAAGAATGTGAAAAAACAGTGTTGTCTTCCTGGCAGCCTGAAAGGTAACTTGGGTTGGATTTCTCTGCTGCACTGCACTTTGATAACCCTTGTTCTCAAGCAAAGTCAAGAACTCCATTTGAGACAAACTTTTGAAAGGAAATTGAAATTTTAGTAGGGAAATGTGTCAATGGGAGAAATAGTATGTAAGAGAATAGCAACCATACACATTTTCAAGAGTAAATATTCACTGTACCTCCCCTGATAAAATAAATTTATTAATGTTAAAGACCTGGCAATTCAAACACAAAACAGTTCTTGTTGTGGGGCAGAAAAATGACTTAATATTTAATTCCATTGTTGTTTAGAAAATATGTGGCAATAGCAAGCCAGAAAAACATAATTAATTATTCCGAGTATAATGAGGTGCCACTAAGATTCTAGTTCTTGTTTTTTTAATGCAAAGTGCATGTAAAACATTACCCAAAGGTCTTCGGAATTCCATATCTGTCATGATTTGTAGCAGTAATTTTGAATTTGGGATAGAATTCATAAAGAAGAAAAATTCAAGTACATAAATTACTGTAAGCATATATCATATTACATTTAATTTAACATCATCATGGTACATTCAGAAAGCTCATATACTACTTTAAATCTTTAAAATATCATAACTTGTAAGTTGCTTCTTTAAGCAAATTATATTGTTCCATTGCTATGCTAGATTGTGCTTCAATGCCTTTTTCAGTAAAATAATGATACATTAATGCATTTAACTATTAAATAATTGATTTTATTTTGTTGTATTCACTTACAATAAATTACTTTTAATGTAGGAGATACACAAACAGACTGAGACTAAATTCATCTGTTTCATTCTCTTCCAACATTAAAAATTAAAATCAATTCTTTATTCAAATTTAATGATCTCAGAAAGCATTACTGAGTTTTAGTGAAGCAAACACTGATTCAAATGAGTATATTTGTAATCAGTTCACTTCACATAGTTAGCTTTGCTTCACATCAAAATAAATATGCTCTATATGCAATGTTTATCAGCTTTTGAAATTAATTTCCATCATGCTGAGAAGTATCCAGAAAATCAAGCCCAATGGGTAATCACAGGAGAGGCATATCCGGCTTCCTAACACAGAATGCACTGAAATACCTAACAACAGTATCTTGCTGCATGGTACCATTCGCAAAAGTTAGCAAATTTCAGCTCCTCCTTAATCTATGGTTTTTGCTTCCTGGAGAGCATGGATAATTTCAGAATACAGTGGACTCCCAACTTCTGCACCACAAGATGACAGTAGCATTCACAATGATTCACAATCAGCTGTCCAAATAAATTAAAACCACTTTAACATATTTTTTTAGGAAAATATCTATTTTAAGAAAATATTAAAGGATACCACTGTAGGAGGAGCGG
>LOEQ01006273.1:113282-127048 GCA_001685075.1 Bramus lutescens | reverse complement strand
AAGAAGCAAGCAAGAAAGAAAGGAAAAAAGAGGAAGAGGATCTGGGGAGACAGCTCATAGGTTGGAATGCATGTAACACAATATGAGACATGATTTAAAATCCATAGCACTCACATTAAAAACCAGTCATGGCTTCACACGCTATAAACCCTGCTCTGTGCAAGATAACAGACAGAAAAATCACTGTGGTTTTATCGGTCCCAACCTACTCTGGTTCAGTAAGAGTCAGCCTAAAGGGAACAAGGCAGAGAGCTATAGAGCAGAATGCTCTAAAAAAGAAAAGTTAACTTTGAGTTTCATATATATCTTCTCTGTGTCTGCTATGGTAAACAAATAGTTCTGAGTTCACATCTTAATATGATTAACTATGTGATTTTATTTCATACATTATTATTGAATTTACTGCTGTAAACAACCACTGCAATTGAGGCATGAACTAGTGCACTCCATGCTACCATGCACATATTTTAAATTCACTGTGTATACCAAGTGTATAATTAGATTTGGACCTTTAATTCTGATGGCTACTGACTTTCAATTGGGATGCTCAAGACACTTATATTGAATATCCTTATTGATCTAATTAGAATTAGGACAATTGACTTATCTATCCTCTTCTGTAATTCCTTTTTTGCGTTCTCTTTGAGCTGAGTGCCTGTGATTCTATTTTAGACACCTTCTGATTTATTCATTCTAATCTCTTAGTGGCTGCTTTACAGTTTGCAGTGTATTTAAAGTGCTACAGTTTTCACAGCATCTCCGTGAAGCATTACATATTATCTCTATAGTATTTTTTTCCAGTTCTATATTCTGGCCTGCATACAATTGCTTTGAAACATTTTAGTTAATTGAATGTCAAATTTTACCCATATTGCACTGCTATTGTTTAAGAAATCTATCTTGAAGAGGTATAGACAATAAAAAGTGTATTTAAGTTGGTTGTGTGTATAAGTTTGTTATATGTGTGTGTGCATGCATGTGCATGTGAGTGTGTTTGCTAGCATTCTCTATTTCATTATCAGTACTTTTTTACTTTGTGTTATTTTTATCATTATGATACCTTCATTTAATGTTTCTTACAAATGCATTTACAGATAATAAATAATTACAGATTTTTGTGTCTACAATGGCAGCATTTTACCCTCACTTTGAAATGAATTTTGCTAGATTCATAGCTGTTTGTTGACAGCTTTTGTCATGCTGTTATTATAAAGTCTGTTGACTTATATCTTGTTATCCCTGTGTGCTCCTTGTCTTTTCTTATACATGTTATTTCCTCTTCTTGTCTTGAACTTTTCCCCTTTCCACTGGTTTTAAGAGCTTGAAAGTTACATGTTGAAGTAAATTGATTTAGATTTCCTTAGCTTCTTCGAACTGTGGAGTTTTAGTTTTTAGCAACTTTAAATTTTTCCCATCATTATATATTCAAATATTATGACTTCCTTCCCCCTTTCATTCAGTTATGCTAGCTACACATATTTGTGGTCCCAAGAGCTTACGGGACAATTCACTTTTTCTTTCCATTGTTAATGGACGATTGGTATTGGATGGATATTATTTTGACTGAATTTTTCTTCTATAATTTACACTGATGCTTTTAAATATTTTACACTTTCATCCACGGAATTTAGTTCTTATTGTTAAAGCTTCAAGTCACATTTTCTTTCCAGCATCTTAAATTTTTTACCTCTTTTTTGTTGTTTTGTTCTTTTTTGTTATTGTTGTTGTTGAGATAGGGGTTTTCTGTGCAGCTTTAGAGACTGTCCTGTAACTCCCACTGTAGACTAGGCTGGCCTCAAAGTCATAGAGATCCACCTACCTCTGCTTCCTGAGTACTGGGATTATAGGCATGAGCTGCCCAACTTAACTCTTCATATGTGCATGGAAACTATAACTAAATTAATGCTATTTCTGCTACCACTGTCATCTTAGATCTTGTGCCTTCTCAATGAGATAAATTTTGTCATCTTCTTGTGTGTCATTTCACGGTACTGGTAGGCCTGGCAATCCTGTAACACATACGTAACTCTGCTATATCCTGCATATGTTTATGTCTATGTGACGATTTGAGAGCTTTGTGCTTAGGTACCAAAATGTTACTTGGATGACTTTGATTTTTGATACTGAAAATAGAACAGACAAACTCCTAAAGGGGTTTTGTTTGGAAGAAATCCTAGAAAACTGTTCTTTCCAAGAAGGTATATTCAATTTGAAGAATCATAAATGGAGTATTTGGAGACACGTGAACCTTTTCATAACAAAAATTACTTGGATTTGAGTATTCCAAAATGTATAAGACCATGTCAAATTACATAATTACTTAACACTTCTTGATGTTTGCTGTAACTGTTGGTTCCAACTTTATCCCCTTTCCTTTTACAAGTACAAAGACCTTTTCTTTCTCATTGATCATGATTTCTTGTCTATCACTGCTAGTCTGTTCCATAGAGCACTAGAGTTTCATTATTCCACCTAGCTTACTCAATAAATGTAGATTCCTGTCCTAAAGCGAGCCAACAATCTGACCAACAGAAAGCAAACAAAAAAGTAAAGATCTAAATTATGCAATATGTTAGCAGATCATTTTTTGTGAAATAAAGGAGAATGAGGGAGGCAGAAAGTGTTTTGAAGAAATGAATTTATTCAGTTTGCTGAACGTTTTCAAAATATTAAATAATTATTGAATATCTTATACAATGTATGAACTCCTCCCAAATCTACTCTCTCCATACTCTCCTCCTTCCTCACCCAACTTGGAGAAATTTCCTATTTTTCCTCATTGAGTATGATTTGTCTTGCCTTCTTATTCTTAGGAATGTGGCATGTCCTGGAGTGTGTGTGACCTACCAGAGATCATGGCACTAATGACAACTGAGTCTCCCTTTTGAGACACTACTAAATTCCGAGAGTACCTCTGCTATTGGTGGGACATTGTGCCAACCTCCCCACTCCATGCTAGGATATTGTCTAGTTTGAACTAGGTCTTGTGCATGCTGTCACTATCCCTATGAATTCCTATGTATTACTCTCCTGTGTCTGTTTTCATTTTATTTTTTTTTTAATATCCCCACAGACGGACCTCAAGTTGTAGCCATAAATTTTCTGCCTTTCCTCCCCAGGGCTGAGTTCACACACAGGCTTATTGCACCATATTCATATGCATAAGTTCTCAGTACTTGCTACATCTCTAATGATGACCTTGAATATTTGGCTTCCCTGCCTCCACCTCTGTTGAGATCCAGCTGCCCTCATTCCCCCTGACTCACAGCGGAACTTCCTTGTGGTCTGTAATTGACAAGGATGATTGTGTTCTTTCTGGCCGGTGGGTCTCCACAGAAGAAGTAGAGGTATAAAAGGTTGCTGGGCAAAATAAAAGTTGCTGTTCTTCCACCTCAAAAGAAGCCTCCATGTCTCAATCCCGGCACACACACACCCCGCGCCAGTCTTGCACACCTCCTAAGTGCTTACAATAGACTTTGCCACCAGCATGACATGCACCTTTACCATTGCATTACGCAGTACTGTGGTTTGAACCTGGCTATTACTGCTTTCTAGGCAAGTGTTCTACTACCTAAGCCACATCTTGAATTCTAAATTGGTTATTTCGTTAACATAAAAAATTAAAGGATCCTTTTCAACTATTATTGACAATAAAAAAATCAGAGGAGCATGAAATATAAGATCATATGATACATGAGTAGAATTCTTTATTATCGAGGAGTGCTTTATCCAATTATAATGATATAACTAAATTTGAAATAAATGAGAGTCCATAATATTTTGAGCATGCTAAATTGTTAGCATATTTATAGTGACTCTACTTTTGCAGAACAACCATGTGGTTTATAGTTAAATTCCATAGTTTTAATGAACAGGAATACAATATAAACACAAAACACTGTCTACATCACAAAGTTCACCAGAGTCTCTCTGCCCTCAATAACTTACTGGTGGATTTTCACAGCCCTTTGTGATCACTAAATGATGAATAAATGTAAATAAATACATCATCATTTTTATGCATAGTTTGTTAAAAAAAATACCCTCAACAGTTTATTATTTGGAGCCTTCTGGATATTTTTTCTCTATATTTAGGATACCTTGATTGTTTAGGGAATAATTAGCTTTCTTCTAATGTCACAGTACTGTAGCTGAGAATAATTTGGAAACCTCCTCTAGACAGAGTCTCTGCCAAGATGACTCTTCTTTACAAAGCATAATTGGGTGTATATCATTGCTATATAAATCAGTGAAAATGTTTTAAAACATATTTGCTTAATAAGACATTGAAAATTATTTCAACTTTTCTCCCAGCAATATGGAAATACGAAAGAAAATGCAGTTATCTTTCCTGTCATATTAGCTATTTTTGTTTTCACAGATTCAAAGAGAGTAGACGAATTTGGAATTTTACACTTTGCTAGAAACAGGTTCAGGAAAACCTGTTATTTTTATCTTCATCAGCAATTATAATTTCCAAACCTCAGTTTGCTATAATGGAAAGAGAGCCCATGTATCAGCTGGTCTTGTGTTGACTTCACATGAGCTAGAATCATTAGAGAGGAAGGAACCTCAGTGGTGAAGGAAATGCCTCCATGAGATCCAGCTGTAAAGCATTTTCTCAATTAGTGATCAATGGGGGAGGGCCCAACACATGTTGGGTGGGACCATCCCCAGGCAGGTAGTCCTGGATACTAGAGAAAGGGGTTGAATAAGTCATGGGAAGCAAGCCAGTACATGATGCTACACCCTTACAAGGCACCCACTTCAGCTCCTGTTTCCAGGTTCCAGCCCTATTTGAGTTCCTGTCCTGATCCAGACTTCCTTTGGTGGTAAACCACAATGTAGAAGTGTAAACTAAATAAATCCCTTTCTCTCCACCTTGCTTTTTGGTCATGGTATTCTGTTGCAGCAACAGAAACTTTTAGACAGTGCAAGAAAAATAAAACATGGTAATTAAGAGATAGCTTCTTCCCAGGGCCAAGTGTCAGTCACTCATACAGTGGGTTGCATTTATGTTTGACTCTTCCAGCTTTTACAAATAACTCCAGTTTAACTCCCATGAGCAAATTTTATGAATGAACTTACTGATCCTCTTCAAGAGACTTTAAACTTAGGAATGCTTTTATATTAAGAGTTAATGAACAGGTCTTTGGATTGTCATCACTATAAAAGAATTTAGTCTTTTTCATCCAATCTATTTTACACAAGTGCAATCACTATTACTTTTCCACAACTCAATTTAATGTTGAGTAATTTCCTTTATTTTTCTGCTCCATGGGCTCTAGGTATGTTGGTAATGAATGGATCTTATCAAGTAATGACATTGATTTCAAATATCTTTTTCTCAGTGACTCAGGGCCTCCCACCCAAATCAATGATCTCTCAATATTAACTTGGGGATTGAAGTTTGTAGAATAAGATCTCAGAGTTGTCATTTTAATGAACTATGAATACAGTTAGACTCTTCAAATTTTTTTTTAACTTTTTGTTGTGCTTTGTAAGCATAAATATAGACTCCATACACCATAGTTAAAATATATGATTTTGTTTTTTATGAAAAGGATTCAGGACACTTCTTAAAGGTAAACAAGCTTTGTGTTGTTCTCTCGCTCATGGATGCTAGGTGTCTGCGTGTCAGGAATAACAGTTCTAATTCGCATCTCCTTTGTAAATGAATGTGACTCGCAGTGTGTTTAACAAAAATAAATTGTAGCAGTTACCATGTTCTTAAGTTTTGTATTTAGGATTGCAGATGTACTTTTGTTGATACACATATCAAAGATTTTGTTTGATTTGTTAATGAAGAAACTAGTAAAATATTATGACTGTTCTTGTCTTGGTTATTCTTAAGGGCTTGCCTGTATTTCTCCATACCTATTTCCTTCAATGAATGTAAAGCTTTGATTGATTCTTAACTCATTTTTTGAGGAAAAATTGTCCCCATAATCTGTACATTTCCCTTTAAATTATAAGCAATTTGCCTACCTGATTTTGAGTCTTGATTCTTCAAAACATCTAACTGATTTCTCTCATGTTGCATGTAGAAACTTTCCATTCCTGCTGCTAATATTAAACACTGAAGCTACTATTTTAGCAAACCCTGCAATTTCGATCTGAGATAGCTACCTCCCAAAAGAAAAGGTCATTCATATTTGCATTTTTCTAGTTATATTCCCCTCTGCTCTCCCATCATTGTTGGCTGAGCATTTATTTACCTCTGCTAGGACAAAGACGGGAATTAACAACAGTGTTAAGGCATAAACAGCTCAAGAATCAGGCTCACTTTTCTGAGATACATACTGTCCTGGGAAGTCATTCACTAGTCATGTGTCTTTAGTATATTACTGAGCTACAACCTGAATGTTTACCGCTGTTAAAGATAAAATATGCCAAACTTATGACTCAACTTAAACTTTTGTTATTTTTGTCTAAACAGCTCAAAAATTCCTCAAAACTTCTGATTTGGGTTAAGCTAAAATGGACTAAATTTCTTGTCATGCTTAAAAACTGAATTCATTAAATTGGGATTAAAGGAAAAAATATTGAAGTGAAATATGTGATTATTATATTCACAGGGAAAAATAAGCAGTGAGATAATACAAGACACACCTCCTACCCCTGCTCCCTTTCTGTAATTAACAAGGATTCAAGAAATATATAAAGGAGAAACACATCATCAAACCATTGAAAGGCTTAAGATATTTTATTGAAGGCATTATCCTCCCAATATTTTGTATGTTGTAAATATCCTATAGTATTTAGCCACTACTTACATCCTAGTTCATCTCACAACCAAGTTCCTGTTTTCCTGCCTCCTCCTTTGGGGATGTATCAAGGTTATAAACATGTAACCAATTTCCTACTTGGATGTCTTTTCTATGATATCTACCAAACTCTCCACCTAGTAGGGTTTCATTCTAACTCTTGACTTCAGTATAATACCTTGCTCAGCCTTAACCCCTCTGATGAGTGGATGGGGATGTGGTGAGAGGGAAGATGGAGAATGTGAGGAAGTAGGAAGAAGGGAAGGCATGGGAACTGGGATTGGTATGTGAAAAGATTGTTTTTTTTAAAAAAAAAATTAGTAAATAAGTTTAAAAATACAAAAGAAACACTAAGATATATGCAATCTTCCAAGAAGCATTCTGACAAATAATAAATTCTGACATCACAGCTAGTTATGCTTTCTTAATATTCAATGTTTCTTCACTACACAGGTATAATTGTGAGCATTCATATTACTATTTTATACTACACAGCCAGACTGGGTTTACTCAATAGTTAAAAAAAGTAATTCATTGTAAGACTAAAACCAAATAAAGGTTTTAATTGAAGGTTATTGGATCCAGTAGTAAATTAAGATTGCAGATGGCTGCCAATAAATTTATATCCCATTGTTCATGTTTTAAATAGATACCTTTCAATGAGTTAAGACTAAACCAAACATTTCTAAAATCCTCTAGTATACCTAGATTCACATTTCAGTGGATAACACTAGATCATATGTTAGTATTTGACTGGTCACAGACAGAGATAGGGTTTATCTTTGTACAATCATGGAACCAGATGCTTATCATGGAATCTTTGCCAAAGATAGGAAAGCAATTTGATAGTCAGATTTAGATTGAACACAGCTTCAACTACAAACAGAATTTTAACTGAATTAACTTAAATCCTCATCCTATAAAGTCATAAGGCCAGCTTTTGCTAATTTAAACTGAATTTTGACCAGCAAGATAGCCCAGCCAGCAAACATCCCCTTAGCCAAGTCTTATGACCTGAATTTGATCACCAGAACCCACGTGGTGGAAGGAAAGGACCAACTCCTGCAAGTTCTGTCCTGACCTCCCCATTTGTCCAAAGGAACACATTCACACCAATCAAGAAAGCACTTTCAACAATAATTTCAGTTTAGTAAGTAATTAGGAACATTAGAAGATAATTTTAAGAGGTATAAAATGAAAAATATAATGTGAGTCCATATAATATGCAAGATAATACATCACAACTTCTGCATAGAATTTGTGCGGTCTCGTTATGTCTAAGTCACTTAATTATAACATATGGTGTAGAAGTTCAAGGAGAGAAGTTCAAAGCAGGAAAATCATGTCTGCACCTCTTCTGGTTTGTCTCAGGGGGACAGGAGCATGAAAGCCACTCCATCTGGGGATCCACTTACCAGAGTCAAAGTAGCAAGTCATGGAGCTCTACAAGTGGCAACCCTGTGGTGAAAGAGGAAAGGCAGTCAACCTGCCCTTGGTGTCAGCCCTGCTCCAGGGGTCAGAGATGCCTTTGTGTCTGAATATATTGAATCCAGAGTAGTAATTAAAACTAAGCAAAAAGACTTTGCTAGCGCATCTAAAAGCACTGACTCTTACAGGACTTTCTTCACCAGTGTAAAATGCATGTGACTTTGAAAGAATCAGTAGAGGTTAGTCCAAATCCTGATGCAGTGGGAATCAGTGTTTTTAAAATTTACAACTAGTCAGTTTCACAATCACAAGATGTGTGCATACGCACACACACATTTAGATATGATGAAACATAAATGGAATGCTCAATAACATTATTATATTAGGCACAATCAGCTGTCTCCCTACTAGTCTCATAAAGGACACTAAATTTTTAATTATATAGAATAATTAAATTATTGTTTGATTTTTTTGCACTGAGGTTAGAAAGGATTTACCTGTTCAGAATCTTATTGAACCTTTCTTTTAGTTTAAATTCCTCACGTATCTAAATGGAGACATTAAGAAAAGATGTCTACAGATTTAGGACAGGAAGTAATCGAGGAGTAAGGCCAAATATTTCCAGAACTTTATGGTTACTTCAGAGCTTTGAATTTATTAGAGTAGTCTCCAAAGTGGCACATACTTTAGCAATCATTCTTTCATAAAACTTTCTGCTTCTCACCTAAAGTAGCCCTGTATATCCACACAGTGTGGTTTATTACTTGTTTATAAGTATTGGATGTATGTCTCTGAATGCTTACTTAAAGGGAGGGTAGCCAAGGAGTAAGACGTCTACCTGAGACTATTACACCCTGAGGAAGCAGATAAGCAGATACTAGTCATCTGGGGAGAAACCTGTTCAGAGATGTTCCAGCCTGACAGTCATAGCTGCAAAGGATCTATTTGCGTGAAGAAAGAAACCACTTGGGGGGGGGCAATGACTTCAACCCGTCAAGGATTATATGAGTCTAGCTCTGCAACCGATGACTTCAGTTACACGGAACCTCTGAAATAAAACTTGAATTCTGAACCTGGTTAGAAGTGAGCTTTAGTGATAACATGTTATCATTTTAAGCCATTAAGTTATGGGGTGCTCAGTTACTCTGCAGAAAGAAATAAAAATAGGACTTTCTCTATCTAAGACAGAAAGAAATCGGCGTGTTCCCAGCAGAGGCAGGCATGTCTTCAGAGGATTGTGCCTGTGCATTGTGTCATTTTGCAAAGCTAGAAAACTATGAAAGCTTTGGATGAAGACAGAAGGGGCCCTGTTCAGAGAACAGTTACCCTTTGTGCATTTACCATAACACCAATCACATTTCCACTGAAATAATTTCCTCAACACCTTTGTAGTTTTGCTTACTCATGAATGCTCAAGGATTTCTAGACACACAACAAACTTGACTAAAGCAATGAATGAGTAAACAAGTGAACGAATGCTCTAAGGAACTAGGAAACAGAAGTCTCTCCTCTACATGTTTCTAGATTTTTGGTTTTGATTCTGCTTTCAATTTTCTAATTTCCATTTCTGTCAGCCTAGTGTGTAGTTTTAAAACTGACTTTCAGTGCGCACAAATAATGCATGAAAATGAGGATTCTATCATCAATGACTAAGAATTTAAATACAGAGTGAATTTAGTATTTTAAATCTGAATGTAGTTACAATAGGAAATGAGAAAACCCATGAGAGCACTGATAAAATGTATTATTTTCTTGTGCTCAATGTGAACCCTCCAGAAAATGATCGCCTCTGCATTACTAGTATAAAGTGAAATAGTGTGAAAAATCAAAGAGTTCTATTTTTTGGACATTTGCAGCAGAATTCTTTTCAAGTCTTGGTCTCATATTTCAGATAAAGAGAATACTAGTAGTAATATATCTGATAATATTCAAATTAAATATTCTTATATCCATATCTGCCATCCCAAGAGTCATCTGCATAGCTCATTTAATCTAATTTCTCTTTACTTTAAATTATCCATAGGAAATACTGTCTAATGTGTAGTGTTAGTTTAGAGCCTCCAGTTCACTATCAGAGGTCTTTATTTTAATTCAAGACTGAAAACTAATTCCAGTACCGTCCTAAGACTAAGACTAACTCTGGATAGCAGTGAGAGAGTGTTAAAACATAAGGTGTGTGAAATCAGCTTTATAATCACACAGGTTCTTCTACAGTTTGCCTTTCTGTTTCCACATCCCAAGAGCCACCGTGGAGGTGTTGTATATGTAAGTGAAGAAAACACTGGTAAGGTTGTACACTGTTTTAGTTAATAGCACCATCCTTCCACAGATGGTACTGTGATTTCCATTTACATTCTAATACATTCTGATTATTTCACAGAGAATCTTGAAAGAGATAACAATTTTTCTGTTGGAAACATAAACAGAAGTAAGGCGAGTGTCTTTTACAACATAGCAAGCTCCATTTAATCAGGGAGTGGGAAATAAATGCTTCAAACAACCAGGAAACATGTTCAGCAGTCTGTGCTATAGACAGAAAAGACATTGGCTTGAAGAAAGTCGTTCTTTCCTTTTGTGCTCACATCATCTTTCTGTTTGTACAAGATGCACAGATTTCCTCATCCAAAATGTCTCTTCTTTATAAGGATATGATGCATTGGATTAGTGTCCATCCTAACACCAGCTTTCACTCAATCTCTTTTATTTATAGGTGCAGACACACTCTGATGTATTTTTGGCAAGCACTCAACCCATTACAGGTTCTCAAAGGACCCTGAAGACTCTTGTATCTCATTTGTCAGGTCCCTTATCAACTCTTGATAGAGCAATTCAAAAACCACACTCACATGCTACCATGTCTTGAGGAACAACTTATTCTCAGGCGTTAACTCCCTCAGCACTCATACCACAGGTTTACTTATACACCATTTCACTTTTATTTTTCTACCCCAAAAAAGATTTTACTTCCAATGGAAGATTCACTCTTTCTCCTTGTTCATCACCCACTCTTTGGCTCTCTTATGTGAAAGGGACTCTGATGAGGGATTCTTTTCTGTATGCTATGAATATGTTTTATTACCATTGGTTATTAAAGAAGCTGTTGTGGCCAATGGCTTAGTAGAGTAAAGCCAGGAGGGAAATATGAACAGAGATATAGAGAGAATCTAGGCAGGGACTGCTCGTTCATTTCCCACTGCCCAGACCCAAAGAAGCTGTATTAATTAAAACACAACTTGGCCAATGACTCAGGCATATTTCTATCTAGCTCTTACATCTTGAATTAAGTCATTTCTATTAATCTGTGTGTCATCATGAGGCTGTAGCTTACCGGTAAAGGTTCTAGGTGTCTGTCTCCTTCAGCAGCTACATGGAATATTGCTGACTCTGCCTACTTTCTATCTATATTTCTGTTTGAATTTCTTGCCTGACTTTGCTCTGTTAAGAAATTGGCCAAAACAGCATTATTCATCAGCCAATAAAAGCAACACATATACAGAAGGACATTCCACATCAGGATTCCAGGGACATGTCCTCCTTGTGTGTGGAATCTCTCTTCCCAGCCCCTTCTGACCTGCTCCCCTTTATCATGTGCAGTAGCAATATCTCTATTCTGATGACTCTTCTGCCTATAGCAAAGCACCCAGGCTTAGCTGTCTTCACTGTCTGCACTTCCTCTTCCAACCCACATTAGCTTTTCTGTGTTTTAAGAGCATCTGTCATAATTTCTCACCTGACACCTCATTCACAAAGATCAATCAGTGACACTTCATGAGTAATATCAGTCAATTTTTTGCTGACATCATCTTTTTGGATCAACTGATGATACTTAATGATGTTGATGACTCTTTATCCCTATCTTCTCTAAGATTCATTTATGAGTGTGTATGTGTGTGAGCATATGCATGCAATCATACGTGTAGTCAAGCACACATGAAATATGCATGAGAAGGCAAAGGACAACCTAGTGTACTGCTCCATCTTGACAGAATCCATCTGTTTTTGAAAGTTTGTCACTGGCCTGAAACTTACCAAGTAAGCTGGTTTGACTGGTGATCAAAATTCAGTATCAACTTATCTCTTTTCCACCCCACACTGACATCGCAAGCATGCTACCATGACAGACTTTAAAAAAAAAACTGATTTGGGAGCAGAAAACACTGATCCACATACTTGAAAAGCAAGCTTATCAAAAACTGAGCTACCTGCTGAGACTCACTTCAGAATTTTATTTAGTTATTTATTTTACATCATTATCACAGTTTCTCCTCTCTCCTCTTCTCACATTCCCTCCCCTAACTTCCCATCTGCCTTTCCCTCAATCCATTCCTCCATTTCTGTTCAGAAAATGGCAGGCCTCCCATGGATATCAAGACACAGCATATCAAGTTGCTGTAAAACAAGGCATGTCCCCTCTATTAAGGCTGGGCAAGGAAACCTGTATGAGAAATAGAGTCCAAAAAGTCAGCAAAAAGTCAAATATATCTCCTACGTCCACTGTTAGAAGTCCCACAAGAAGACAAAGCTACAGAATTGTCACATATATGAAGAGGGCCAATGTCAGTCCTATGCAGAATCTCTAGTTATCTGTTCAGACTCTGGCAGCTCCTGTGAGCCCAGGTTAGGTGATTCTGTAACTTATCTTCTGATAGTCATTGACCCCTATGATTCTCACAATTATTCCTCCTTTCTTCAGCAGAATTCCCTTAACTGAGTCTAATATTTGGCTATGGGTCTCTGCATCTGCTTCCATCAGTTGCTAGATGAAGCCTCTCTGATGACAATTATTCTAGGCACCAAATAATGAGTGTAGCAGAATATTCTTAGGCATCATATCATTGACTCTTTTTCTCTAGTCATATTTGGTTATATCCTAGGTCTCTGGGCCATCCAGCTGCTGGGTTCTAGTTCTCCAGGCAGTATCAAGTGTGTTCTTAGCCATGGTCGTGCTTGTAGATTCCTGGGAGTTTCCCAATACTCACAAATAATATAAAATATCTTGACGTACCTCTAATCAATCAAATGAAAGACCTGTATGACAAAACCTTCAAGTCTTTGAAGAAAGATATTGGAAAAGATATCAGATGAGAGAGAGCTTTCCCATGCTCATGGATCAATAGGATTAATATAGTAAAAATAGTCATCTTACCAAAGCAATCAACAGATTCAGGCTGCAGGAGCTCCTTCTACTCCTTCAGCTGATAGCCTTTAATATACCAGCCCACTGGGGTGTGGTTTCTTATACTTTAAAAAGCAGCAGGACCCGGGTGTCCTCTCTTGCTTCTGGTTCCCGTTCTGGCTTCTAGAGTCTCTGTTTCCTGTTTTCAATGAGAGGACTGTTGTTTGAGGCAGTGGTCTGTAGGTTTTCCCCCTCAAATAAATAATCCTTTATATTATCCATAATTCTTAACTAGTGAGGGATCCGGCACCAGAAGATCAATAGGAGAGCATTTGAAGAAAGAGATGTGCAGGCACCAATGCAAGAATTCCTCTAACAGTCTGAAAAACAACATGATAACTCCAGAACCCAGAGAACCTACAACAGGAAGACTTGAACACTCTAATCCAGAAGAA
>LOEQ01006273.1:98197-108804 GCA_001685075.1 Bramus lutescens | reverse complement strand
ATGAGGAGCAGAAGGAGGGAAAACATGAGCAAGCAAGTCAGGACCATGAGGGGTGTGCCCACCCACTGAGACGATGGAGTTGATCTAATGGGAGCTCACCAAGGCCAGCTGGACTGGGACTTATGGAGCCTGTGATCAAACCAGACTCTTCTGAATGTGGCTGACAATGAGGGCTGACTGAGAAACCAAGGACAATGTCGCTGGGTTTTGATTCTACTGCATGTACTGTCTTTGTGGATGCCTAGTCTGAGTGCTCACCTTCCTAGACCTGGAAGGAGGGGCGAGGACCTTGGACTTCCCCCAGGGCAGGGTTCTGAACTCTGCCTGTTCTTTGTACTGTACAGGGAGGTGGAATCAGGGTGGGGGGAGGGGAGGGAAATGGGAGGTGTGTTGGAAGTGGAAATTTTTAATGAAAAAAATATATGCTGTTGACAGAAGTTTCTGTCCCACCCGGTTCTGCAGCCATTTGTCCCCAAAGAAATGCATTGAGGTCTACATTAGTTATAAACTGATTGGCCCATTAGCTCAGGCTTCTCATTAACTCTTATAACTTATATCAGCCCATTATTCTTGTCTATGTTAGCCATGTGGCTGGGTACCTTTTTCAGCAAGGCAGTCATATCTTGCTTGTTCTGTGTCTGGGTCACGACTGCAAACTGTCAAATCCTCTTCCCTGAATTCTCCTCTTCTCATTGTCCCACCTCTACTTCATGCATGGTCACCCCACCTATACTTCCTGCCTAGCTACAGGCCAATCAGCATTTTATTAAACAAGTACAAGAAACAAATGTTTACAGGTTAAAACCATTGTCCCACATCAAAGGTGGTTTGTTGGAACAAGAGCCCCTGAAAAGTCTCCATGAGCCCTAAAAACACTTTGACCTACAAACAGTAGGAATCTGTTTGGAGAAAACTATGTCCAAATTACCAAAATGGTTATGTATAAATGTTTGTTTTCATTTAAAGGGGGTTGGTTATAAATGATTAATGGTCACAGTAAATTTCTTTTAAAAAAAGGGGGAATATGATACAGAGATGAATACTTTGCATTAGATAGATCTTGGTTATTGATACATATTTAAGGTTGATTTTGTTATACTGTGCATACGTATTTCTGCTCTTCATTAATGTATTGTGTTTGTGCAGGTCATTTAAAAATTATAATTAATAAATATATATTAATAGGTAGTCATTTATAATAATCAAATGTGTAGTCATATTAGTTGTGTTTTATAGATGTACAGTGAGACAGAGGTTGATGGGCATTGAAGAAACTCATTATGGACTTTTCCTTCAATGTGACAAGGTTAGCCATTTGGGTAAGAAATTGATCTTGCCTGGACTGCTTGACAGTATGCTGTATAAACTGGACATATAGGAGCACAAAAAAAAATGACTACTAAACTTGCCAAAAGGGGAGAGAGTCCTTCAGAGTTCCTGCTTCATGAAACAATCTTCCAGGCATTTTGCAGGACACAAAATAAAGCAACTGATGAACTTTGCATTACAAGGTAAACCAAATCTTCAAATTTCCTTCTTCTCTGTAAAGTCTGCCAGATATTATGGGTCTATAGGCTGGAGATGGATGCTCCAACATTACAAAAGTACTTAGGGTGACTCTCCGGGCAGTGAGATGTCTCTGTCAATTCCAGAACATTGGAAGTTGTTTACAATGCACTTCTGTTTATTTAGGTAATATTGTATCACACCAGGGATTTTCCTGGAGTTGAAGAAAGATAGTTTTCTTTATATAAATTTCTTTAACTATGAGAAAAGAAGAATTATATATGAAACCTTAGACTCAAAAAGAAATACTGTAACTACAATTCTTGCTTGATACCTGTTTTGTTATATGTAAATTCACTATGTTAAAGTTAAAACCTTCCTTTTTATTTAGACAGAAAAGGGGAGATGATGTGGGATTCCCCTTTGTATACTGTGAATATGTTTTATTATCATTAGTTAATAAAGAAGCTGTTTCAGCCAGTGGCTTAGCAGATCAAAGCTAGGCAGGAAATCTGAAGATTATATATATANAGAGAGTAAGCAGAATAAAAGAGATGTGTCATGTAACTACCAAGAGCGAGAAAGATGCTGCTGGAATCTTACCAGTAGGCCACGGCCTCATGGTGATACATAGATTAATATGAATGGCTTAATTTAAGATTAAAGTGTTAGCTAAAATATGCCTGAAATAGCTAGAAATATGTCATCACCCTAACAGAATTGTAGTTAATATAGTTTCTGTGCAGTTATTTGGGTCTGGCCAGCTGGGAAATGAATGAGGAATCACTGTTTACAAATCCAAACACAATTCTATATAAAACTTAGAGAGCAATACTCAACTACATATGGAAAAACAAAAACCCCAGTGTAGCTAAAACAATCCTATACAATAAAAGAACTTACAGAGGTATCACCATCACTATTTCAAACTCTACTACAAAGCTATACTAATAAAACTTTATGGTATTGGCATAAAAACAGGCAGGTAGATCAATGGAATCAGATCAAAAACCCAGAAGTAAATCCATATTCCTATAGATATCTGATTTTTGACAAAGAAGTTAAAATTATTCAAGGAAAAAAGAAAAAAATATCTTCAACAAATGATGCTGGTCTAAATTGATGTTGGCATGTAGAAGAATGCAAATAGATCCTTATTCATCACCCTGCACAGAACTCAAGTCCAGGTGGATCAAAGATCACAACATAAATCCAGATACACTGAACCCAAAAAAAGAGAATGTAGGAAATAGTCTTGAACATATTGGCACAGGAGACAACTCCTGAAATAATAACTCATATACTAAGACTGACAATAAATGGGAACTCATGAAATTGAAAAAGCTTCTATAGGGCAAAGGACACCATCAATAGGACAAAACAATAGCCTAAAGAATGGAAAAAGCTTGTCACCTACTCCACATATGACAGAGGACTGGTTTCCAAAATACAAAAAGAACTTGAGCAGCTAGATATCAAAAAAATTCAAATAATAAATGGCATAAAGATAACAACAGAATTCTCAACAAAACGAATCTCAAATGGATGAGTAACACTTAAATGTTCAGCGTCCTCATCTATAATGTAAATACAAATCAAAATGACTCTGAGATTCCATCTTACATCTCTCAGAATGGCTAAGATCAAAAACACAAGTGACAGCTCATGCTGGAGAAGATGTGGAGCAAGGTGAACATTCCTTCATTGCTAGTGGGGGTGCAATCTTATACAGTCACATTTTAAGTTAATATTGTGGTTTCTCAGAAGATTGGGAACCAATATACCTCAAGATGCAGCTATGCCACTCTTGGGCATATAATCAAAGAATGCTCCATCCTGCCACAAGGACAGTTGCTCAGTTGTGTTAATAGCAATGTTATTCATAACAGCCAGAATCTGGACACAACCTAGATGTCTCTTAAACAAAGATTGGATAAAACAAATGTGCTACATTTACACAAATGTATTACCCAGCTATTTAAAAACTGACATTGTGAAATGTGCACACAAATGTTGGAACTAGAAAAAAATCATCCTGAGAGAGGTAAACCAGGCTTAGAATGATAAACATGATATGTACTCAATTGTAAGTTGATATTAGCAGTGAAGTAAAGGAAACCATGCTACAATCCACAGATCCAGAGAGGCTAGGTAAAAAAGAGGGCCCAAGGAGGGCCACTGAGATCTCTCTGGGAAGTGGAAATAGTAGATATCTCATGGGTGCACGGGGGATGGGTAGAAATGCAAACATAGGGGATTGGGTTGAGGGGATAGAGGGGAAAAGTTCTGAAAGAGAAGATCGGAAGTAAGAGCCATTTGTAGAAACCTGGCAGAAAGTGAACTCCCATTTTAGAACTTTTGTTTATTCCCCATTCACCATTGTTGATACCTTAGTGGTGCATAGTGGCTTGAATACCCAGACATCTGTCCACAGACTTCACATAATCTAACTGCTGATGTGTGCTGCAGATATGACATAGAGAATTCTCAAGACCAAGTTGTTTTATTTCAACTGTTGTCATACCCAACATACCATTAATTTTAGATCCTAAGCCACTAGGTGTATGAGAAATTCTTCAGAACTCTGGAAGAGTTAATATTGGAGCAAAGAAAAATAATAGAAGAAATGAGAAATAAGTTTAGTTTAAGAGATATCAAATCCTACTCTAAAGGTTTAGGTCACAGAATTTCAACAAATGTGTGGTATAGGAAGGAGGAAAATTAACAAGGAAGTAATTCTCTTACTTTGAACTGATGACCAATAAGATATCTTTCATAAGGGCATACATGTGTATACTTATATCTATATGTTTACATGGTTTTCTTTGTCATTTCATTTTCTTCTGTATTTTTATATTCAAGAATCATTTACACACTTATTTCTGACTAGTCATCATTTATATTAGAATCCAAAGAATAAGTAAAATAAAAAGATGAGAACATTTATCACCAGTTCTCTCATTGAGGAGAAGGGAAGTACTTCCTGTGAGATGATGTCACTTTCTTTGCAAAGATCACAGTCCCTGTCACCAAGTCTTGTCTGAATTAGTCTCTATACCACTTCTTGCAGTTACTTCTCCTCTCCTTAACATTTCATATTTCAGAGGAATTACCACCCTCCTTGGTACAAACCCAAGGACATTGTGCTGTTCAACATGATTCTCTTACATACTCCTAACACCTCATAAATAGTCCTCTATTTAAATCTGCTCAAGTAATCCCAATTTGTAGATACCATCTGTTTCTTTCTGTGACACTGATTGATATAGGAAGCTTTTGAAAGTTTTATGAAAGGCAGGATTTTTTTCTTTAAAAATAAAATGAAATGCAAACACATATTCATAATTCTCTATTCATTGACCTCAAAAAGGTTATGAGTTCACATGTACACAAAGGCTTTAGATAACATTTTGCAACTGCAAACAGAGAAACTGTTTTGTCCAGCTTATTTTAACAAACAATGAAATTAATATCAAGTCCCAGATAGTATCAGCTAACCTAAGAGTCATACAAAATACAGCTTCCTTCTTAGTGTCTGCTGGGTACATGATTGTTCCCAGGAAAACCAAGAGATAAGATGTAATTCTCCCAATTCTTTTGGTCTTGGCTAATGTTTTTTTCCCCCTTTCCAGCTACTAAAAACTTCAGTTACAATTTGAAAGCTCTTTAAACATGGTTTTCTAAAGACCATTTAGAATCTTTTGACAATTGTAAATTTGTTTCAATAGATTCTACTTTCATAAAAAGTCAGTCTTACTTTTCTCAACTTCTGTTTTTAGAATATATATTCATCACTTGATATTATCTATTCTCATCCATGCAGCAGAGATAATATTAATGGCAGCACAGTGTGAGAAAAAGCAGAGGCTTTAAGCTGATCAGGAGCTGGGAGAATGCAGGAAAGTGTTTTTGAGACAGCATCAGGCTGGAGGGCATCTTTGCCTTGCCACTCACTGTGATTGTGAAAGGGATGTGCCATTGTTAATACTGCTCCTTGGAGAAGATAGGGCACCTTAGTGTCATTACTAGATATTATCTTTTCTCAAGTAGTGAGAATAAATGCTAAGACAGCTAGTTAATGACATGTGCAGTAATGGTCCTTATCCAAGGGGCAGCCTGAAGGAAAACTGTCAAGTGAATGTATTTTATTCTTCGCAATAACATTTTTGGAGATCTAAGAGATTCTTTTGTTGTTGTTGTTGTTCTGCCTTGTAAGAAATACAATTTTTTGGCCAAGTTGCAATAAAAATAATTTTTAATTAATCTCATCCTATCAGCTGGCATCACTGGATAAAACATAATACATTGATCACGAACAAATGCAGTGGCATTTTTATAAACATTTTAAAGACAAACATTCTCCGTATACACAGAACAAAACGATTAGATCCCTAAAGAAATACAATTCTATGTAATGATACCTATTGCATGCCTGCCACAGTTTTTTTCATCAGAATTACCTCTGTTTCTACGACCCTCTTAGAGATTAGAAAGTCATCCCTGGATTCCTCATCTACCTCCCAGTTTACCAAATATCTCAAATTAGTTTTAATAATATAACTAAAATATGTTTGAAACTAATAAGGGAAATTTAAACAGATTACTTTACTAAAAAAATCCAAATTAGAAGATAAAAACTGTACTTTAAATATTAAGAAAAACATTTGCAATTAAATTGAGATAAATGCACTATCTTCTGTAATCTACAAAACTGAAGGCTGGAAAGCTTCTACCTCTTCCATAAATATGCAAAGAAGTCAGTGTATTATATTTAATCTTAGTCAAAAGGCCAAGATGCAATGTAAGTCAGTATTCTAAAAGAGAACAATTTAAGAACATAATTAATAATCATTAAAGATTTAATAGTTAAATAAGTGCTACAGATTGGATCCTATGTGCCAAATGTCAGAAGATCCATGGTCATTGATGTGGGTAGTGGAATCTTTATGAGCAAAGGTTTCATGGAGGTTCGGTAGACTAATGGTGTGGTATTCTTGGAAGGCATAGGGAGACTTCAGAGACCCTTTTCTCATTTTACTATGCCTGAGAACCCTCTGTGACTTACATGCTGACTCACAGAGCCGCTAAACAAGAGGGCCAACAAATCACAGAATAAAATCTCAAAAACCATGAGCTGAAATCAATTTATTAGGAATTTTTATATTAATAGAAAGTTAATGAACACAATCAGATGCTAACCTAGGTCAAGCAGGAGAAAATAAATATCTGGTCTCACACCCAACCTGAAAGAAGAATGTCCCCAAACAGTTGTTCTTAGAAAAATATAGATGGAAATTGACTTGAATAACTATGGAGTAACATAACTTATTACAACAGATGAAGACTGATCAAATTGCTCTAAGATCACAAAAAGATAGTGGAGGAATATTCCAAAGGAAGATACATAGAACTATATACTTCCTTTTATTAAATACCTTCTAAGAATATACATTTTATAATAAGAAATATTTGCTGAACTCTAACAAATTAACATTTCATCTTTATCACTATACTCACTGGCTGATATTTTTCTGAATTATAACTCTGTAGGTTTAACTAAGAAATATGACTAACTACTATGTGCCATACAATCACCAGTAAATTTAGTTTCACTATAATTCACAAAAATTCCTAAAAGTTCAGTTAAATTATTCAATATACACAAACATTAAGGTGTCATTAATTACCTAGATCCAGATTTGAAATTTAAAATGAAAGTGTTATTTATTCTGTTGTTTTTCTCTATGTAATTTATTCTCTTAATTCAATACAAATCATTTCTTGGGCATTTTCTGATGAAACTTTTCAGTATTATGGACTATGTTCAGTGCATTCCCTTATATCGTGATTTTCAGGGTAAATGAGCAGTTGTAAGCAACCAGTTATGTTCAAATATCTATTTTTCAAGTGTGGTGGTGAACAAAGAAAGAATAATGAATAGAACATCAAGACAGCAGTTATTGCCTCAGTCCGCTCCAGTTATGTCCTCCTGGAACACACTGTTCGATATCTCTGTGCTTCTTTTGAGGATAATATGTTAAGAGTCAAATATGGTATAAATACTCAGTATGGCATAGCATCAAAGGAGTGAATAATAGATGCTATTGTTGTTTACAGAAATATATTTCTGCTTTCCCCAGAAGCTCAGAAGTAATTTTCACATAAATACGAAAATAAACATTAAGAAAACATTGCAAGACTAGGAATTTATTCCTCACATACTACTGGAAAAATGGCCTTGTGGTTTCCAAAAGTTATTTGCCAAAGTCTATGTATTTTTAAAAGCAAAGACAGAAAGGCTACCTAGGCAAGCCAAAGCATAGAGGACCCTACTCTCAGCACGTGGGGGCTGAGACTACAATGTGAAATGAACAAGGTGACTCAAAAAAGGAAGCATCAGCATGATATGTGTTTAATGACTGAGGCAGGGGAACTGGATGTGGTCACTCAAGCTAAAAAGTCAGGATTGAATAAGTCTTTCTTTCTTTATAGGTTTTAGTCACAATATAAATTTTATTGAGGAATTAACATTAGTGATAATCAAGAAGTTATAAGAGAAGTGATACAAAACTCCATACACTGGATTAATATAACAGGACAATATACCTTCTCCTGATAATCTTTCAGAAATGTAAAGACATTTCATATCCTGGCATAGAATCTGATAGATGTATAAAACCATCAACAGCTTCCTCACCATCAGTTTGTCTGTCTGTTTTATGGAAATGTTTGATGATTAAATAAAAGAATAAATAAAATAGGATATTTAAACAATAAGGCAAGAAAAGTTGGGGTTAGATGTTAAAAGGTCCACTGAATTTCACTAAAATCAAGAAGGAATCCTAGGTGAAATTGACTAGAAAGAGGACATGTGATGCTTGTTTCACAAAAAAAAAAATGATGGTATGTGTTGGATTTTGGTTGCTTTTACAAAATACCAAGAAAACAGACTTTTAAACAAGGAAAGTTTGTTTTTAGTCATGTTTTCGGTCCATGGGCAACTGTTGATTGGCCCTGGGCCTCCACCATGGAAGCACCAAATGATGGGTAGAATACAAGATAAACAAAAGCTATTTACCTATTCGCAAACTTTGAAAATGTGCTGAGGAAATTGAGAGCAGAATTCCAACTTAAGGAGAATAGCTCATCACGGCATAGTCTTTAAAACTAGGATTTCCAATGCTTAATGATGAATCTTCCAATGATAAATTCAGGAATTTTGAAAAGTAGATTAGGTGAGAGGTTTAAATAAACTACTTATTAATATACTACTGATAGGCTTTTTCAACTACCCAAAATAATTCAGAATGGTTGGGTTAAAGGGGTTAACAGTAACCTATAAGCAAGTGAAGATGAAAGATTAACATTGTACATGCAGTTAGTTAAGAAATGCAAAATATACAGCAGTGGAAAGAACACCAAGAATAGAGTATTTCAATATAATGAACACATTTTAAACATAAACGTTACGTTTTTAATCTTGACAAATTACTATAACTCAAAATAACACAATTTGCATCAAAAAGGAATATAAAGTTACTAGTTCCTTGTTGAATAGGGAGCTGCTGGTGTGTGATTCATGATGCTACACAGGATTTTACAACTTTGTGCTATCCACAAAATTTGGCCTGGTTTCTATTCTTTGATGATGTAGAGACTGGGTTTATTTCTGTGAAAGGATTCACCAGATACTGTCTGTTCAAAATTTGTTCACATTTTAGACTCTAATGACCTGCGCTTCTGTACTTCAGCCACCCTCAGTGACACATTTAAAATCACAAAGCCAATTATGGGCACAATCATCTGTCCTTGTACAAAGTCATCATAAACATCAGTCTCCCCAAGACTGCTTTTCAACCAATTTGGTGTCTGCTTTCTTTATGGCTATTCTTTTTCTGTTATGCTGACATATACTTTATGATTTTAAGCACATACTTTCATCATCATGCTTTTGTCCATGTGTCTTGCTGATTTGCACAAAGTTTCCAAGGACTTGAATTACAAGAATTTTTTCCCTATACTAACATCACAAGGCACAGAAGTTAAGCTAATGCTTTGGCCAATAAGTACTATGACAAATTTACAATGTCAATTTAAACATATTACTTTAGATCCATATATATGTTAAATATTACAACTAATGAGATTACATATGCTTTCTAGGTCTCTCTTGTTCACCCTCTTTGATGATTAATCTGTTTTGAACTTTATAAGACCTAAAGCCACCTAGTACATGATCCTGTTAATAGTGATGAGAAAACCTATCCATCATTGGTGGCTCCATTCCCTTTTTGGCATCCTAGATAAGGAGAAAGTGAACTGAGCACAGATTAGGGTGGTTCTGCTTCTTGAGTGTGAATAGAAACTGATGAATTGCCTCAAATTCCTACTGCCAAGATTTCCCTGCCCTGGCATACTGTACCCTAATTCTAATTATGTAGTAGTGAATAGATCTGATACTAACTCTCATTGAAACCTGGGACTTAGTGGAGTGTCAGTCACCTTCAGTACCACACTTAGAAAAATGCCATGTATGTATGTTCTTAATTGTGTACTGATGTCTTCAGTGGTGTCAAGGAAAAGTTATCACCATCATTCACAAGTGATGCATCAAGGAGCATAATGTTATAAGGATATTTAGGATACAGTTAAGAATTGTATTGATTTAGCAAAGTGACAGTTGTAGGGTCTCCTTCGAGATCTATGAAGTCTCTAGGCCTGGCTAGGTTTCTCAAACCAGGCAAGCTTCCAAGGGAGGAAAGCACTTGACAGCCCTACCTATATTTGACAGCTATGATAGACTACAACAACCAGTATGGCTCAATATCCCTAAGGCTACAGGAGTTGCACAAGTACCTTGGTGATTGCAAACAGCCCTCTCATTGGATTTAAAGTCTATTCAACAAAAGAAAAATTAAGTCTGGTTCTGGTTTTCCACTAAGATCCACCCAACAGATTATCCAGTACTGGATGATCACTACTGAAATTATTTACATATTGGTTGATGTGGGAGGGTCATCTATCTATGTGTTACTTTCATTGGTTATTAAAGAAACTGCCTTGGCCTTTTGGTAGGCCAGCCCTTAGGTGGGTGGAGTAGA
>LOEQ01006273.1:57560-86318 GCA_001685075.1 Bramus lutescens | reverse complement strand
CTCTCTCTCTCTCTCTCTCTTTCCAACTCATGGCATCTTTTTCTTTAACTGTTTTTATGTGTAAGTTTGTCTGTGTGAGAGAGAAAGATTATATATATAATATATTGGTATATACAAATATGTTAATAATTTTCATAAAAATTTTCCAATATGACCTTAAAATTCTTCTGCCAAGAGCCACAGACTCTGTAACAAAAACAAAATAACAACAGAAAAGAATACCAGATATGAGAAGTCCATTTTGAATGGTTGGTCAAGATTGCCCAAGACACTTTCAAAACATTATTGGCTATTGCTACTACCCTTGGTTGCTTTCCGCTTGTCGAATGCAAACCCATTCTGCTGAAAATACCATGCACTTTGGATACAGAACCCAGGGTACCCAAGGTGGATTCAACCTGATAGCCTCCTACCTTAGGAATAACTTTCATGGTACAGAAGATACCCTACAAGCTTCAAAAAGATGGGAGCAATCAATTTTGTGTATTTTTTGTTTTTTTCATTTTTCAAAAAATTACTTTACAAATTCTACATCTGTCTCAATATAATAAAAGGTTTATCAAATGCATGCTCCTTGTTTTCTCTGGCATCTTTGTCTTTGGAGACTAATAAGTGAGCCTCTAAAGTTTCACAGCAGAGCCTTAGATCCTGAACAACCTGTCAGTCACTTAAATTGCTGATTAATTTTGGCTTGGCACCATATCAAGTGCTTGATGAAATAATCAGTCATCTGTGCCTGCTCTAAGAAATTAGCACTCGCATCTATTTTTCAAAATGTCAAAGAGAGTCATTAACCCCTCAATGCTGTCCTGAGCTGCATACGCCAACATTTCTCAACATTAATGGGCAATGTTCTCCAATCAGGAAGAAGTCCAGTTCTCAGCCTGACTCCTTTGCAAACTCCCTTGTGTATTTTTCATTAGAAAAACAATGGAGTTTGAAATCGAATACTGAGGTGACCTGTTCTGCACTAGTTCATACTGAAGTCAAAATATACACTATTTTTCCTCTTTAGAAAAATGTTTTTAGACACTATGGTTGTTACTTGGTGGCTGAGCATGTATATGACCTTTGCTTCAACCCAAGGTACTGAACACAGCACCAAAAACAATGATAGTCATATTTTTATTGAATGGAATCATGCAGTGGAAATCGGGGTGACATTCTAATAATTGAAAAAAAAAAGGAGTTGGAGAGAATTCTCATTGTGGGATTGGTGAGTGGGTGCTGAGCATAAACTGAGCACACTAAAATCAAGCCAATTTAATATTTATGCATTAGTGTTTATTGAGATTAGTGTGTGCACAAAATTTTATCTCTGGAATTATAAAGAAAGCCACTGACAGAAATATATGGAATTGGCAGACACAAATTACAGTCAATCACTGTCAAGATCAAGATATTATCACTTGGAAGAAGTGATGTCATTCTCAGATAGATGCTGTTGTTCAGAGTTTCAACAGAATCACGGCTACTGCTGCCATGCATGCCCACCTCCCCAAGAATAATTCTACCATTGCAAAACCAGTGAAAATTTTACTATTCTCTTAATTTTATTACCTGTGTCTGAAATAGCTATCTCATAACAGTTTGCATACATAACATAAAAACACAGATATGCAGGTATAAGTAATTACTTTTAGAGTATATAGTATATGCTTCTACACAGATTAAATGAAAATAAAATTCAATTAATAAATCAATCACTACTTTCATGATTTTGAATGCATTAGTCCAAGAAGTAAAAGAGGTACCCTCGCTTCTAACTTTTATACATTTTAATGAAGGTTAATGGATAAGAGTTGAAAAGAATGAATATAGTATCATAAAATTCCAGAAATGAAGAATAATAAATAAAATTGGCTCTATTTGCATTTTCAAGTATCTATTATGTCTCATATCTAGATCCCCAAAGTACAAGTTACCTGTTTTGATTGGATTTTCTAACATTATGTATTAAATTTTCAGATGTTTTCTGTGTATTGTTTTAGACTTGTTGCAATATTTGATGTGTATATTCTCATACCTTGATCCTGATTATTTCATTTATTATATTTATTTTATTAATTTGAGTTGCTTTAAGTTTTCCATAGATGCCTACTGTTCTGTTTCAAATTGCTGAGGAGCTCTAGGTATATATATATATCTTATTGAAATTAAATTTTAATACAATTCATAGTGGTTAGAAAAGATATTTTGCATAATTTACATCTTTTGAAAAGCGTTGAGATTGATTTGATGACCCATTTACAAAACAGTATCTATTTCTCACTAAGAACCACTCATGCATCAGAACCGCAGCTGCTAGGTGAGCGGACATGATTCAGAAGGATGAAGAAGCAAAGCTAAATCTGTTCCATTTCCTTCATGCATGAGCTTGTCCCTAGCTGAAGTAGCAATAATAATATTAATGGCCAGCAAAGTGAGACATATGAGTAGCCCATGAACACATGAGTGAGCAGTGCTAGAGAAACCAAAGCAATGCCAGGTCACACAGCCTTGGCTTTGCTATGTGCGAGTCAAGTGAGAAATTCAAGTGGGCCTGTGGGCCTGCGGAGGAGCAGCTTGTACCATGGTAATAGCATTCCTTTACTCTCCTGAGAGGCTTAGGATTGATATATTAGAAAAACGTCAAGTGGGAGCATTTGTATGGAAATCAAAAGAGATTAAACTCACTGTCAAGCTATCTGTGATTCATACAGGACACTGAGCCATCTAACAACCTTCCTGAACTTTTCACCATAGGCATGTCATAGTAAAGAACTAAAAAAACGTTTGAAGGCTAAGTGAACTGTACTAAATGTACATACATGTGCATGTACATATACAAATATATATTATTTTGATTGGATGGAGTGTGTGAGTGCACATATGCATGGCTGTGTGTATTCACATATGTGCGTACATACTCCCATGCACACACAATGCATTAAAATTAAAGGTACATTATCTTCTCTGGAAAGCTATATTTCCAAAGGCCTTTCTTATTAGATATACTAAATCAGTTTGTTTCTTTTTTCAGAAACAATAAAACTTTTGATACTTGGTAAAGAAGTGAGGGTGCAGACCCACTACCCATATCAGCCAGCTTGGTAGCGTAGCAGCGGAGCAGAGGGGCCCACACCAGTAGGTCTCTGGCATATAGGTTGCAGAAGCTTCGTCTTTTATTGTTATTTACTATGCTCCTGTTGGGTGGAGATTGTCGGGAGTTAGATCCCCGAGAGCTGGACTTATTTGTGGGACTGTCTTGTGGTTGGTGCTGGCTATAAGAATAGCCCCATATAATTTAAAATGCCTTGGGGTAATGTAACAAAGCATAGCTTTTATGATGAAAATTTTAAAATTATGAAGAAAAAATGAAAAAGATATTAGAAAATGGAAAGATCACCCATGTTCAGGAATTGATAATTTAATGTAGTATAAATGGCCATTCAACCAAAAGTAATCTACAGGTTCATTAGAATCCCATCATAATTTGAACAAAATTCTTTATAGATCTTGAATGGACAATATTCAGCCTTATGTGGAAACATACACACATACACACACAAAAAANCTATAAGAATAGCCCCATATAATTTAAAATGCCTTGGGGTAATGTAACAAAGCATAGCTTTTATGATGAAAATTTTAAAATTATGAAGAAAAAATGAAAAAGATATTAGAAAATGGAAAGATCACCCATGTTCAGGAATTGATAATTTAATGTAGTATAAATGGCCATTCAACCAAAAGTAATCTACAGGTTCATTAGAATCCCATCATAATTTGAACAAAATTCTTTATAGATCTTGAATGGACAATATTCAGCCTTATGTGGAAACATACACACATACACACACAAAAAAAKACCCCACAGGATAGCTWAACAATCCTGAATAATAAAAGAATACTATTCCYGTTTCAAATTGTGCTGCAAAGATATAGTAATAAAAACAACATGGTATTGACACAAAATAGATCTGTCTATCAATGTAATTAAAATAGCCTTTGTGAATATGATAGATGTCCTTAAAGAGAAAATTAGTGAATCTCTTAAATTTAAACTATTGAAGCCATGATAGATGAAATGAATATCTAGGTTAAAAAACAATGCCAACTTAAAAAATATGGCCAAAATATTCAGCTAAGCTGATACACTATGAAAATGTACAATTGAATAACAATAGAAATAGAAGAACCCCATTTAAAAGCCACAGAAAATAATTACAACAAAATCCTAAGAAAATTTCCATAACCTTATGAAAGAGATGCTATGGGAGTATAAGAAGCACACCTAACACCAAATAGACTGAATAAAGAAATAAAGCACCCTTGGCACACAATAAGAAAAGCACTAAACATACAAAACAATGAAAGAATATTGATAGCTACAAGGGGAAAAGACCAAGTAATACATAAAGGCAAAGCTATTAGAATAACAGTGGAGACTTTGGAAGCCAGAAGAGCTTAAAAAGAAGTTCTATAGACTCCCAGAGAAAATAGATGCAAGCCTGGACTACTATACCTAGCAAAACATTCAGTCACAATAGACAGAGGAAATAAAACATTCTGTGACAAAACCAAATTTAAGCAATATCTGTCTAGAAATACAGCTCTACAGAGTGTACCAAAAGGAAATTTCCGACATAAAAAGTTGAGTTACAACCAAGAAAACACAATAAATAATCCCAGTCCTGCACTTCAAAAGAGAAGAAACACCTCTCTCTCTCTCTCTCTCTCTCTCTCTCTCTCTTTCTCTCTTTCAAAATAATGGTTTCAATTCCCCAGATAAAAAGACACAGACTAAAAAAATAAATGTGAAAAGCATGCACCTGCTGCAAGCATGAAACATATCAAGGACAGACATCACTTCAGAGCAAAAGATGGAAAAAATTATTCTATGTAAATGGACCTAAGGAGCAAATTTTGATAGGGATTTTAATATCTGACAAAAATAGACCAAACCAAAACTAATCAAAGGATATATGGAAGGACACTATATTCTCATCAGATGAAAAATACACCAAAGGACATTGCATCTCTTAATATCTAGCCATCAAACACAAGGATGCCCAACTTAAATCATATGTTGAAACACACACACACACACTGATAGTGAGAAATTTCAGTACCCTACTCTCACCAATAGTCAGGTCATCCAGACAAAACACTAAACAGAGAATTCCTGGAGCTAACTGATATTATAAACTAAATGGACCTAACAGATATTTATGAAATGTTTCACTCAAACATAAAAGAATATACCTTCTCTTCAACTCATAGAACGTTCTCCAAAATTGATCACATACTCAGACACAAAGGAAGTCTCAACAGACATAGGAACATTGAAATGACATCATATTACCTATCTTACCACATGAGTTAAAACAGGATATCAACAGCAGAATGCTTACAAACTAACAGAAACTCACAACACATTACTAAATGAAAAATGGGTCAAGACAATAATAAAAAAAAGAGATTAAAAACTTTCTGGAACTGAATAAAAACTATTCTGAAATATACCCAAACTTATTGAGCACATTGAAGGCAGTTCTAAGAGGCAAGTTCATAGCACTAAGAAACTACGTTAAATAATTGGACAGATCTGACACTATGAACTTAATAGTATACCTGGAAGTTCTAGAAACAAGAAGAAATCACATACAAAAGGAGTATATGGCAAGAAATAATTAAACTCAGGGTCAAAATCAGTAAAATAGAAACAACCATACAACACAACAATACAGATAATCAATGAAACAAATTGTTGGTTCTTTGAGAAAAATCAATAAGACTGACAAACTTTTATCCAAATAACTAAATGGCAGAAGAAACCCAAATTCACAAAAGAACATAACAAGAGACACCAAAAAAAACCCCCAGCAAACCATAAGGTTTTAAGTACCTCTACTCCACCAAAGTGGAACACCTAAAAGAAATGTATAATTTTCTCAACAGGTACCACTTACCAAAGTTAAATCAAGATCAAATAAGCAATTTAAACAGACCAATAATACCTAGTGAAATACAAGCAATGTTTCCCAGTTAAAAAAAATGCCCAGAACCAGGTAGTTTTCATCCAGAATTCTACCAGAATTTCAAAGAGTTAATGCCAATATTCCTCAAATTACTCCACAAAATATAAACAGAAGGATCATTACCCAATTCATCTCACAAGATCACAGTTACCTGGATACCTAATCAACATACCCAACAAAGAAAATTACAAACCATGATTATAAAACAATCCAAGAACTTAATGAAAAGATCATCCATGATGATCAAGTAGGCTTCATCCCAGAGATGCAGGAATGTTTCAACATACATCAATTAAGACAAAAACCACATGATCATATCATTAGATTCAGAAAAAGCCTTTGGCAAAATCCAACAACCATTCATGATAAAAGTCCTGGAGAGAATAAGGATACAAGGGACAAACCTTAACATAATTAATGAAATTTATAGAAAACCCATAGTCAACATCAGCTTAAATAGAGAGAAACTCAAAGAAATTCCACTAAAATCAGGAACAAGGCAAGTTTGTCCACTCTTTCCAAATCAATTCAATATTGTCCAGAAACTCTTAGAACAATAAGACACTGAAGATGTGAATATGAATTGGAAAGGTAAAAATCAAAGTATCTTTAGTAGCAGATTATATGATAGTATACATAAGAAACCCTAAAAATTTCATCAGAAAACCACTGTAAACAGATAAACACTTTCAAGAAAATAGTGTAAATCAAGATAAACTAAAAGCAGAAATTCATTAACCCTTCTATATGCCAATAACCAATTGGACTGAGAAAGAATTAGGGAAACACCACCTATAAGAATAGCCCCATATAATTTAAAATGCCTTGGGGTAATGTAACAAAGCATAGCTTTTATGATGAAAATTTTAAAATTATGAAGAAAAAATGAAAAAGATATTAGAAAATGGAAAGATCACCCATGTTCAGGAATTGATAATTTAATGTAGTATAAATGGCCATTCAACCAAAAGTAATCTACAGGTTCATTAGAATCCCATCATAATTTGAACAAAATTCTTTATAGATCTTGAATGGACAATATTCAGCCTTATGTGGAAACATACACACATACACACACAAAAAACCCCACAGGATAGCTTAACAATCCTGAATAATAAAAGAATACTATTCCGGTTTCAAATTGTGCTGCAAAGATATAGTAATAAAAACAACATGGTACTGACACAAAATAGATCTGTCTATCACTGTAATTGGATGGAAGACCCACACATAAACACACACACCTATGGACACCTGATTTTTAATAAAGACAGAAATATAACTGGAAAAAGACAACATTTTCAAAAATGATGCTGGTCAAACTGGATGGCTGTGTATGAAAGAATCCAAATAGATTCTTAATTATCACCCTGGCCAAAACTCAACTCCAGGTGGATCAAGACTACAGTATTCAAAACAGATACACTGAATCTTACAGAAGAGAAAATGGGAAAGAGTTTGAACTCATTGGCTGACATGGGAAAATACTTTACTTTCACAGCACCGTTATCAAAAGCTCTAAGATCAACAATAAATAGGGTCTCATGAAGCTGAAAACCTTCTGCACAGTAAATGACACTGCCATTTGGACAAAGAATTTTTCCATAGAATGGAAAAAGATTTTTGCCAACTACATATCTTATAGAGGGATAATGTTTAATATATACAAAGAACTCAAAAATTGAACACCAAGAGAAGTTTGATATGGAATATGGGCATCACAGATGTGTATGATTAATGACATTTTTCTCCCTTGGTTGCTTGCTTGTATATTATCCATTACTATGAAAGCTATTATTCAGAGAGAAGGGTTTCATGTCAGGTCCATATTGAATCCTTCATGTCCTGTTGTGGTATCTCCAGCAATAGGGTGTTACCTTCAATTTCTGGGATTCACAAATGACAATAGCACTATTCTTTATTTGGGGGGAGTCTTTTGGACTTCTCTAACCAACAACTCAAAAATAGGTACTGAGGATTTTGTTAGATATCCTATGGCTCTTGCAAGAATAAGACAGTGCCAAATGGTATAGTGTTATTTAAGTATATATGAATATACACATATATTTATGTATTATATGTAATTTCATATAACTATAAAATAATACGATTGCCTATATCCTTTTCCAGCCTGCTCTTGCTCCCTTTTCCTACCCATAAGCCATTAAGCCTCTACTTCCAGCTAAATCTCAACCCACTATCCATTATTACTGCTCCAATCGCAAAACACTTTAAAGCATAAAATAATTTTACTCTATCCCATTACCACTTCTTATTTCAAGAGGGTAGGTAGTCTATGAGAATAATAAGAATGACCATTAACTGTATTAAAAGAAGTCAACTAAATTTTTTTAATATATGAATATTTGCTTTCTGAGATACTGTTTTAAAGGCACTAAATGTTTAAAATGTTTTTCTTTTATACAAAGCTACCTTCTTTAGGTTTCCATATTATGGAATATCAGATCTCTAGGTATTCTTAGAAATATTTAGTATGCAGTTTGTTAAAATTGGCTAAAATATGTAGACTTTTCACATGCTTTGACATCATTTTCCTAAGAGGTAGTTTAATCAATAATAATAGTGTTTTACATATTCATGCATTATTTATACATATTTTTCTATGAAAATGGAAGACTATAATTTTTTTCTCATAAATGTGCTAAGGATTGTCCCAGGCCTTTGTGGCAATCATGAAAGTTTTCTACAGCTGAGCTACTTCTCTCTACCATGACTTTTTCTTTTAATAAACTGTGTACACATTAGAAGGAGGTATATATTAGTTAAGAGATAACAATCTATAAAAATATACAAAAAGAATATATTTTATATCTCTAATGTTGTGATACTTTCCTTTATTGAGGATATCAATATATCCAATTTCTTTTGCATACTAGATATTAGCTCTCTGACCTACAAAACTCAAGCATTATATCATGAAACAAAATAATATTTTGTCTCTGAAAATTAGTATCTCCTATCTCTCTAAGAAGAAATCAGAGAAAAATCATCAAAGCAATAGAATTATTGCCAGTAAGAAGTGAAAATGAAATACATTGTTTTGCCTTCCTTTTCTAATAATTTATAGAGAATTCCTAGATTCCAGGATCAGAAACATCTTTTTTCTCTGCTAAGGTCGTGCAGGTGAGCCAACGATGATGTAGGAGGGTCATCTGTCTATGTGTTACTTTCATTGGTTAATAAANCAGTGTTTAAATGAATACAATTTGTGTGTTGTTATTTCCGGGTATGAGCTAGCCGTGCGGGAGCTGGGTCGGACGAAAAGCAGGGCACGCTCCCCTTATCACTACACAACGACACCTCTTAATTACCCCCTTCTGCAACTAAATTATGACCCACACATGCATTTAAAGTATAAAATTCTAGGAATCAAGGGTTTTTTTGTTAGAAGCACTAAGAATGTGATCACTCCTTTTTGTAAAGCATCCTATGTTATTTTGTAGATAGATAATTACAAAAATTATCACTTAGCTTCTTCTGAGAGCTGCCTGATACCTTAATACACCATGAAGTGAAAATTTTTTAATTGTCAGTATTTTAAAGGGTGATAATTTAAGTAGCTACCCAGAGAAATCACATGGGCTCCTCTGTTGGCAAGACGTGATATCAGTGTATACCTGAAGAAGAATACAGAGGTTGTCATGGCAACACTGAAATTTGGAGGACTGCTGCTCAAATGGCTCAATACCTGGAATGTGAGCCTGATAATTTCAGCTCACCGGCCTAGTGCAGGCAAGTTTGGGCTGTGCTTATGATGCCGCAATATACTGTTCTCAGAAAATCCCTTTGAACATTTCCAAAATATTACTGTCTAATCAATATCAAGATTTTTACATTTTATTTGTTTATTTGTTTGGTGGTTTTTATTGGTGTGTGTGTGTTCGTGTGTGTGTCTGTGTGTGTGTTACAGTGCGCTTGTTTGTGTGTGACTCTGTGTGACATCCTGCAAGTAGACATTTGAGGACAACTTATGGGAATAGCTTTCCTCTTCCATCACATATGTCCCAGGTATAAAATCCAAATCTTCAAGTTTGGCTGCAGGTATTTTTACTCATGACCATATGACATTGATTGCTGAGATTACTTGAAATTTAATTTCCTTGGATAAGAAGAAAAGACCAATTTCTTTAGTCATTGGTACATCAACACCATGACTAAAGAGATATTAATTATAGATCTTAGGGCTAAAAGAATGTATATGTATAAAGGCATGCAAAGTTTATAAGACAAATATCTAAGTTATCTTTTTTTCCTAATAAAAAAGGGGAGAGTAAAATAATTTAAAGTAACTCAGTTGACATGGTAACATCTAGGTACCTTGATCAATAATTTCTCTGAAAGTGCTTTATAAGAGGTTTCTAAACCATTTGAGATACAGCTCATACAGTACTTTCTCAATTTTCCTCTCAAAGCATCTTGAAGACACTAAGCTCTTTATGTTTATTTGGAATTTTATACTACTTGATCTGTCTACACAGCCTAAGAAAATATTCTTCAAATGCTTTCATGTCAACAGATTTTATGTTTTGCAAAATAATTCCCAGAACCACACTTAACAATTTTGGTCCAGGATGGACCTAGTCCTAGAGATTTCAAATGGAGCTGGACAATTCATGCCATCTCGAGACTTTCTAAGATATGTAACTTTTGAATGACTGATGGTATATTAGTTCCCTTTTGCTGTAACGTTTTTTAGACCCCAACATCATACAGAAAAGGGTTGGGTAAATATATTTAGAGACATTACCCACTTCTGATACAATGCTATGTATTTCTGAAAATGATTGAATGAATTTAAATTCCTGCAATATCCCTAAAGTCTCAAAAGACAAAGCATTTTGACCTCTCGTGGAAATGAATAAGTTGGTACAATGTTTGCAGATCATGATTTTTAATACAGTGGGTAGTATATTTAGATTCTATATATTTCATGGATAAAACAATAGAAGTTTATCAAAGTTCTGCCATTATGTTATTTACATTTTTATTGGAAAATTTAAAGCTGTTTAATCTAATGTTTTATCTAGCACAAAGCAAAGACTTCATAGTTTATTTTTCTTTATTTTCATACATATTACCTTAGTTGGGGTTTCTATTACTGTGAAGAACACCATGACCATAAAACCTTTTATAAAGAAAAACATTAAATTGGAGCTGGCTTACACTTTCAGAATTTAGGTCCATTATTGTCATGGAGGGAAGCTCGGTGACACACAGGCAGACATAGTGATGGAGAAGGAGGTAAGAGTTCTGCATCTTCACCCACAAGCAGCAGAGAGTGAATGTGTTCCACATTAGGCCTGATTTGAGCATCTGAGACCTCAAAGCCTGCCCCCAGTGGCAAACTTCCTCTAACAATGCCACACCTACTCCGACAAGGTCACACTTCCTAATAATGTTACTCTTTATGAGCCTATGGGAGCCATTTTCTTTCAAACCACCAAACCTACATTTGCATTCGTGTTTCCTATAGAACAGTAAAATTGCTATCAGTAGTATCATTGTATGCTTCAGGGTCAGAGGCAAAGATATTTGCTTCATTGCAAAAGAGAGGGAGAAAGCTTGTTAGAGCCAGAAATAGTGGAGAGCCATATACCACTGTGCCTGGCTAGACACATCCAATGGGCATGGAAAAGAAGGATGCTTGGTTATAAGAATGTTAACAAATAGTAAAATTTTCAAGATCCTCTTTTCATTTTCAATTCACCTGCTTTTATAAAACAGTCTTTGATTTCATTCTTCCATGCTTTCCTTAGACACACACAGACATATTCACAGACATTTACTCTCCTATTAACAGATGAGACATTGCGGCACTGACAATTTATGTGAGGATGCACAACGGAGGCATGCGGAACCATGTTTTCCTGATTCCAGAAGTGGAATGACTGTAGGGAAGACAAGCAGGAAATCTATGAATGGTTTTCACTACAATGTCTCCTTTCCTGTGAACACCTCCATGTTCATTAATTATTTTTATTAAGTTAAAAATAATCAAGCAGTAAACTTTTGCAATGCTTTTAATTAGCTTCACAGCACAACAAAGAGCATGTGTTGCCATCTAATAGAAATTCAGTAACTGTGAACTAGGATTGTATACTATTTTAGAATCTGAACTTGACTCCTAATGTTTCTTTCAAACGTTTATCCTACACCCCTGGCAATGAGTCCAATGGGAGAGACAAACACCTAGTGTACTCTTAAGTGGATTTTAAGAACCAAGGCGTCTATTAGGCAGTGCCCTATATAATAGCGCTGTCAATCTGAATAAAGTAAAACCTCCTGGGAGATGAGCTGAAGAAATGCCTGGGAATGATTATCTTAATTATTCTACTTGATGAGGGAATACCCATCTAAAATGTGGGAGGAACATGAACTGTATACATGGAGAAAGCAAACTGAACACAAGCATAGATGTAGTCATTGAACTGTGTTTCTGATTGCGGATGCAACCCTCCCCCTGTAGAATCTGCTGCTATGACTTCTCAGTTATAATGGACCATACCCGGGAATTGTGAGCTAAAATCTACTCTTTCTCCCTTATGTAGCTTCGGTCAGGGTATGTTTTCACAGCCACAAGATAAGCAACTAAGACATTCTGTCTTAAAAATTTGTGACCTAAGATTCATCTTAGGCCTGTATCATGATAAAGCATGAAATTTACATCAGCTGACATCAATGAAGCCATGAAGATTTAGGAATTGAAATGTTTTAAATGAGATTTTGATATATGTGTGTATTGATCCAATCTATCCCTTATCTCTACCCTCAATTTCTCCCCATTGTAGGAAGGAAGCAGGGGCCACTACTTAGCTCCCAGCTGCTGAGACCTGAAATAAACACAAAGAAACTATATTATTCAAATCACTGCTTAGCCCTTTAACTATAGCTTCTTGTTGGATAATTACTATGTTAATTTAACATATTTATAATAATCTGTATACATGGCTGCAGCTTACCAGGTAAACTTCCCAGTGGCTGTCTCTGGTGGATCCATGGCTTCCTTCTTTCTCCCAGCATTCAGTTCCATCTTCCCCACCTTCCTACATTCTGCCCTGCTATAGGTCCAAAGTAGGTTCTTTATTCATTAATGGTAATCACAGCATACAGAGGGAAATCCCACATCACCCAATTACATTTTTGTTTTGTTGTTGTTTTGTTTCTTTTTTAAATTGATTTTTGTTGAGCTCTACATTTTTCTCTGCTCCCCTCCCTGCCTCTAGTATCTACCTAGTGCTGTCTGGGAGTGCCTGGGTATGGCACCTATCTACTGTTGAATTGGTAGCCTCTTAGAGGCAATACCCATAAAGCAAGCTCTCTCTCCTCCAGCAGCTGTCAGTTGCTGATATCCTCTCAGCTATCAGGAGGACTTCATGAACCCTTGACCCATCCATGCTGGAATTTGTTCTAACGTCATGTTATAGAAATCTTGTGCCGGCAGTCACAGCTGCTGTGAATCTATGCGGCAATGGTCCTGTCATCTCCGGCAAATCATTCACTGCAGAAACCCATTCTGACTCTTAGAATCATTGCACTCTCTTTTCAGCAGTGATTCCTGAGCCTTGCAGGAAGGAGGCATGATATAAATGTACCATATCGAGTAGAGTGCCCCACAGTCTCTTATTCTCTACATCTAGACCTGGGTGAATTTTGTGTAAACTATCAGCTGTCATGGAATGAATATTAAAAATGAAGCTTCCTTGATTAGAGTTGAGAGATGTACGAGTCTATGGGTATAAAGATAAAGACTTAGAGAGAAGTTTAATACCATGTTCATTTAGCAGAATTAATAGTGCTAGATTCTCCTGCCAATCCTGGGACTGACACTGCTACAGGCTTTTAGCCCAGTTAGCAGCACCAAGTGTGAGTTCAGTCTTGTGGAGAGGATTTTGTATATCCGATTAGAAAGTGGTTGGTCACTCCCATGACATTTATGTCACTGTCGCACCCATGGGCATCCCACAAAAGGGCCAGTTGCTATCAGAGCTCACAGCGTTCACAGCTGAGCAAAATTAATGGCTGCTTTACAGCTCCAGTAGCCTGCATGGCACAACATCCAGCCCTGGGAATGGTAACTAGAAGAGATGAAACGTCCAAGTCAGGACGCACTTACGTCTCTCCTCACTATGAGGCAAATGTGTCTTCCGTTCTGCAGCGGGATCAAGTTCTGATGAGCACACAAGAACAGCGGCAACAAAATGTGATGATGGACGTGGGACATTATGGAACTCCACTGAAAACAACCCCAAAAAGAGGTAAATTTTTCCTTCTGGCACTGAGTTGTATGCTTGATATTTTATGGTAATTGGTAGATGCGTTGTCCCCACGTTATAGGATAATTCCACTCAAACTCCTTTTATATGTGAATATGTCTGTATTTCAAGAAGTTTTTATAGTATATTTCCAAGTTGTCTTCAAAATTCTTCTGTATTAATGTCTCTTGCCTTATTCCTTTTTCTGTGGTCCACTATCATCGACCAGTTTAAATCTCCCTGTTCTGAACGTAGTTTTCTTTACAGCTGAATAGCGCTCCATTGTGTCCACGCACTGCCTTCATCCATTCAGCAAAGTACACCTAGGCTTATTTCCATTTCCTGCTTATTGTGAATAGAGCAGCAATGAATAGGGAGAAGCAAATATCTTTGTAGCAGATACACAGTCCTTTGTGCGTATGCCCAGGAATTGCAGAACTGGATGATACGACAGATCTATTTCATGTTTTCCCAGGGGAAATCTGTACTGAATGCATTGCATAGTGGCTGCACAGTTTGAACTCTAGCAGCAGTGATCAAGTGGTCCCCCTCATCTACATCCACACCAGCATTTCTTATCACTTTTTTTTTAAAATTTTAGTCATTCTGACTGAAGTAAGATGAAATCTGAAGGTGGTTTTAATTTAAACTTTTTGGTAACTAACAAAGCTGAACATTTAAAAAGTATTTCTCAACCATTTGTATTTATTCTCTAAAGAACTGTTTAGCTCAAGCCCAATTTTTAATTGGGATATTTGTTTTCTTGATGTTTGATTCGTTATTTTTGTTCTTTTTATACTCTAAATGTAACCCTTTACCAGATGTGTACCTGGTGTTTTTCCCATTATAAAGGCTGCTGCTTATCTCAAATGGCAGTGTCTAGTGCTACAAAGAAGCAGTTTGGTTCTTGAAGTCCCATTTGTCCGTTTATTTGATCTAATGTCTCTGCTACCAGGGCCCTATTCATAAAGTCCTTTATTGTGAGTATACATTGCTTTTCATTGTTTTTATTCTTTGCTCTTTGGGGGTGCACCACCCAGCTCTCAAATAAATCACACATGGAGGCTTATTCTTTCTTATAAATGCCACGCTTTAGCCTGACTTGTTTCTAGCCAGCTTTTCTTAACTTAAACTATTTCATATACCTTTTGCCTTTGAACTTTTTCCTTTTCTTACTTCTGTATATCTTACTTCCACTCTTACTCTTTGGTTGCTGGGTTGAATGGTGGCTGGTCTCTCCTCTTCTCCTTGATCTCACCTCTCTCTTTTATCCACTCCTTTTCTCTTTGCCTGCCAGCCCCACCTATCCTTTCTCTTGCCTTGCTATTGGCCATTCAGCTCTTTATTAGACAAATCAGGTATTTTAGACAGGCAAAGAAACACAGCTTCACAGAGTTAAACAAACAAAACATAAAATAATGCAACACATCTTTACATCTTTAAACAAATGTTCCACATAATAAAAAAATGTAACACATCTTAAAATAATATTCCACATCACTATATAGTAAAGATGAAGTTTGTTTCATAGCTTTTATTCTATCAAAGTTAGAATAGTAGATCTTATGTTGAGGTTCTTGATCAAGGTGGAATTTTGTTTTGTTCAGAGTAAGATGCAAGAATCACTTTTCATTCTGTTACATATCTGTATCCAGTTTTATATACACCATTGTTGAAGATTTTTAATATTTAACAGATATATTCCTGTAAGAAAATAGTAATGTATATAAACTGTTGAAGAATTTTTGTTCATAGAATATAGAGGTTGCAACATTTGAAGTGACGTTTTATGCATACTTTACTTCTTATAAGAAATTTCTATAATTTTGGAGAAAAGAATCCAAAATGTCAAATTAATAGCTGCCAGTATGAGTAAATTTATTCATTTTATTCCTGAATTTCTCACTAATTATTTTTCATAGCAAAGTTCTATTCCTCTTATTATCAGATATAACTTTTTCATTTTTGTGTGTATATGTGTATATGCATGGATGAGTGTGTGTGTGTGTGTGTGTGTGTGTGTGTGTGTGTGGTAAATTACACCTGTTCTCTCCTTCCTCATGTTGGTCCTTAAGACTAAATTTATGTCTCCAGCCTTGGTCCTAGGCCTTGTTACCCACTAAACTATCTTGTCATCTCTCAGATATATCCTTTCAAATGAAGAAACAAGAAAAATAAGTGGGAAAAAAATAAAGGAATGGATAATATGTATAGAAGTGGTGTGTAGACTCCTTATGGGGAGTTCACATTTTATCCATGAGAAGGAATCCATTACTTAGGGGTTGACAAGTGTGCAATTAAAAGTAACATTTCCTAGTTTTCTAACAAAATATAAAAGTCTATTTTCTTAAATCTCTACTTAATAGAAATGTAACTCAAAGTTTCTTTATATGCAATGTAAAATGCATTCATAACTGCTTGACATTTATGAAACAACCTATTTAAGAGTATTTGATTTCACAAACAGGGTTTGGATGAATTGTGAATTAAAAAGGAGATGCCTTAGGTTGTCTAATGAAGTATGAGAACATATTTTTCCAATAAAATAAAGCAGACTATGAATTAATCTCTAGGGAATGATTCAACAGTTCTGGAGCCAGAAGCAGTGTATTCATATTCAGAAATGATTCTATAGGTAACCTCAGCAAGAAAAGCAAGGATAAGCTTAAAACAGGGACACAGGGAAGCAATGGGAGATATGCTGGGAGAAATGCTTTGGATGTTGTCTATGATTAGGTTCTTAAACAGGTCATCATTTCCCCCTTCTCTCCACTGTAGCAGTTCCCCAAAGACTCATGTGCTACCATTTTCTCCTCTTGACACATTTTCTTTTACAGCTGTCATATTCACTTCTTTTTATATCAAAACATAGAAGATAATTGTCTCTATTTGCTTACTCTAATCTTATCTAAGTATTAATTTCCTATCCTACTAACAATACTGTTCGTGGCACCAAGCAATCTTCATTCTAATTGCCAAATCTGAGTCACCTCTCAGTTTCATCTTCTGCACAATCCCTTAATACAAGGAGGCGCTTTCTCATGCCCTCTGCATAGTTTCTCACCTTGGTTTCCGAGACACCACAAGTGTTTGATCTAGCTCCATCCTCTCTTACTTTATATCCCACTTTCTCAACTAATCCATTCTCCATCTCCTTCAATTATTTACATCCTATTAAACGTCACTGAGGAGATGGGGAGATGGCTCAGTGGATAATATCTTTGCTTGTGATTTAAGCTTGAGGACCCGAATTCAGGTGTCTGGTACCCATATAAAAATCCAGCTATTCCAGTGTGTCCCTCACTCCAGAATTTATAATCAAAACAAGCAGTACGCCTGAGCTGACCAGCCAGCTACATAATCAGTCAGTTAGCTCTGGCTTCAGTGGGAGAGCCTAGCCTAAGGTGAAGAATAATCAAGGAAGACAGTGAATATCAACCTGTGGTCTCTACTTACATGTGTCCATGTATGTGTGCACTGGTGTGGTACACACAAACACACAAACACACACACACATTACTGATGTGACACAGTCCTTCAGCTTAGCCCAGTCATCTTCTTGCACTGCCAAGTCTTTCACCACCTCCTTGTCATGTACAATGACACTTCTATTGGTGAATTTCAACCATCTTTCACCTGTGATTGGTAGTTCCTGGACTGCTTTCATTCCTTCCACGTCTTACCACATGACATTCTTTGGCGCTGAGAGAATTAATTAATCTTCATTTATTATAAGGCAAAAATCCACATTGTTTCTTTGATCAAAGTTATCAAATAGATTTTCTTACTTTTAAAGCAAACAGATGGAAACTCCAAACGTGCACAATAGCTTAAACACATTTTTTAATAACACGCATTTTTCTATTGCTGTGATAAGACACCATGGCCAACGCAATTTATTTTTCTAAAAGTAATTTGATTTAGTTCTCTGATTCTAGAGGGTGGGAGTCCATGACAATTATGGCAGAAAGCAAGGCATCAGTCAGACAGGAAGGCAGGCAGGCACGGTACCATAACAGAAGCTGAGGGCTCATAACTCAATGCACTTGTATGAAGCAGAGAGAACTAACTGAGCATGATTTGGACTTCTGAAACCTCAAAGTCCATCCCTCCATGATACACATCCTCCACATCTCTTAATCTCTCCCAAATAGTTCCAATACCTGGGATCAAGCTTTCAACTACAAGAGCCTGTGGCCTCCTCTCATTCACAGCACCACAGCACACTGTGTGCCTTGTCTATAGTTTCCTGAGTCTGATATCACTCTGCCCACATCTTTCACTTCTGAGGCGTAACTTTTACTTTTCATGTTCTCTTGCTCTTCTTTCATACTAAATGGATTCACTCCAAGACCCTCCAAGAATCCTCAAGCAAATCTTTCACAGTTGAGTCTTTCCCGTACTACAACTCCTTCGCCTCTGTCTGTCACAGCCCACTATTTTTCTGTGCTGTTTTTATCAGCACTAGATCCACCATTTACCTATCGATTCTGTCCCCCATTATGAATTAAGCTGCATGGGGGTAATAAACTTTTTGGGTTTCTCATTTTGTATTTGCAGAAATGTCAACACTACACAATGTAGAGACTGATAAATATTTGTGGAAAGGAAGGGACATGAAATTTGACATATATTTTTAGCATTAACAAAATGATTATGAAAAACAAAAGATCCAAGCTAGACTAAGTAAAGGAACATTTTTAAGAATTCTTTCTAATACAATATAGTAAATTCTAATATTTGAACTTTATATTTCTATGATTCTAAATTCAAGAGAGAAAATTATTCTAACATATGCCTCCTCATTCTTTCTCTCAATTCAGGGTGTCATTCTTAATGTTTTGTATTGTTTTGTTTTTACTTCATTTTCTAAAATACATAAAGGTTTGAAATGTAGAATAATATAATTTCTTTACACAAATCTTTTTATTATGCTAAACCCTTTGTATTAAAACATGAGTGAGTCTTTCACAGCTTTACACATAGTAATTGTCTTCTCAGAGAACAAACCCACAATCTTCAATGACATTAGTTAATGACCCTAGGAAGAACACATCATATCATTAAATTATCCCCTGGTGGGAATGAGAAAAGACACTCTTGCAATTTCTTGATTGTTTTATGTTATAATCAGGACAACCATAATTATATAACTCTACTCTCAAAATTTTTGGTGTCTCACAGAATTTTAGTCAACTAATTTTTAACATTTAAGAGGCACTGTTGGCTATGTCAAACAAATTATCAAGAGTCAACACGTAAAAGTAATATTCTTCAAAATTGTCCTGTGGCTCTTGAGTCTTGCCAGATTTTAAGAATTTCTGTGTCATGCAATGCATCAAGGACTTGGATTCTTTGTATTTAAGCATGAATGTGGAACTATAAAAGGAAGTCACAATTTCCACACATTTTAGTAAATGAATTTACATTGATACCATTGCATTAATCTTTTGAAATGGGTATGAAAACATTTAAAACTCTTCCCTTGAAGAGTTCTTTTACTTTTAGTTTTTGAAGATAGCCAAATATTGTTATTTATTACTGGATAGCAAACCATACTAGAACTGAGGTTTAAAACAAAACTTTTTATATGACTGTAAATCAAATTGATTAATTACTCTTTATTTGATTTTTTTCAAGCCAGTATACAATTAATAAATTTTGACAGCGTCTATTCACAGTATATATGTTATTTTATACTTATACATGCTTTTCTCTTTCAATGACATTGGGCAATGTTCATACAAATATAAAGGTACAATCGGAAAAACAAAACAAAACAAAACATCTGTCTTGTGGCGGCATGGGATGTTTGAGTGCTGTCTCTGTGGTCATAAGAGTGGAAGAGCTATCCTTGATCCCCACCAGCTGCAACATTAGGGAGAGCAAGCCCTGCATCACACCAGGGCAGCCCAACAGATCCAACCCTCTTAATCAAGGTGTGGGTGAGCCACCCTGAAATCGTGAGCATGGGACAGCTCTACAGCTAACTGCCCAGGACCAGACCCAGGATTATGACTTGGCCTGTCCCAATATCCATTCCATCTGTGATCTGCTGGAGCACGTGAAAGTACCTGACCTGCGGGCCCAAAGCTGCACCATCTCCACCACACTGGGAGCAAACAAGAAATGCAGGAATAGTCTTAGTTGGGGCCCAGCATTGAACATGTAGTGGAGACTGAGGCCTCGAGCCAGACCAATGATCCTTTGCAATGAAGACCTGCAAGGCAAGCAGAGATGTATGGTCCAAGGGATTTACAGCATGAGTTGTTGAGATGCACTGCAGCTTCCATTACAAGATTTTTAATTCCTTCCCTTTTCTTTTTAAAAGCTTTTTAATTTTTTCTCATTTTATTATCATTTTTTCTCTTATATTTTGTTTTATTCAGGAGGGGTGAAGTTCAGACACAAAGAGATGGGGATTGAATGGGATAAAGATACTTGATGTGAAAAACACATAGAATTAAGAATTTTATTAATAAAAACTACAGAGGGATGATTTAATTTTGGTACTATATGCAAGCTCAAGAAATATGAAAATGCCAGGTATAATAATAAATGATAATACCAGTTGACATGCCAATGTGAAGGAGGGAAATTTCACAAGAAACCATCCCCAAATGAAGAGCTACAGGCAATTAATGGTTGTGTAGAGGAGAATTGGATTTCTCCAAAGATAAGTTCCTTGAAAGGTTATATGATCCCTAGTGATCAGTCCTAAATACAATTGCATATAAACAACACTAAATGGACTCCGTAGTTACACACATATAGACACACACACACCATCTCTAATATGTATATACATCCATGTTATATATTGTACAAATATTATATCACACAAACATAATTTTCCCTTGCCCTTTCTCCCTCCAATTCTTCCCATGTACCTCCCTATTCTATATCAAATTCATGGCCATTTTTTTTAATTGATGAGTTTTGTCGTGTATGTGTGTATTTGGTGTGTGTATCTAACCTGCTCAGTCTATAGAATGTTATTTGTATGTATATATATATATGATTTCAGTATTAATATTTTCATATAAGAAATTAATATATAAATATAAGCCAGTCAATAGTTTTATTTTTCAGAAGCACAATGTACTTTCTGAGTCTGTATTATCCCACTAAGTATATTCTTTTTTTCTAGTTCTGTTCATTTGCCTGCAAATTTCATGAAGTTAATGATTTTTACTGCTGAGTTATACTCCATTGTGTAACTGTACTTTTATTTATCTACTCTTCCATTGAGGGGCATCTAGATTGTTTCCAGTTATGGCTATTACAATAATGCTACTATGAACATAGTTGAGCAAGTGTCCTTGTGGTATGATTGAACATCCTTTGGGTATTTTACCCAAGAGTGGTATCTCTGGGTTTTGAGGTAGACTAAATCTCAATTTTCTGAGAAACTGCCATACTGATTTCTGAAGTAACTGTACAAGTTTGCACTCCCACCAGCAGTGGAGGAGTGTTCCCCTTACTCCACATCCACTCCAACATAAACTACTCTCAGTAATTTTTATCTTAACAGGTGTAAGACAGTATCTCAGAGATTTTTAATTTGCATTTTCCTGATGATTAAGGATGTTCAGCAATTCCTTAAATGTTACTCACTCATAAGTGTATACTAGATGTAAAGCAAAGGATAGCCAGACAATTCACAGCTTCAGAGAAGCTGGGTGAAAATGAGCACCCTAAGAGTGATGCAAGGATCACCCTGGAGAGGAGAATATAATTTTGCTCTGTCTATCTTTTCTCTGTTCTTAAATAATTATTCATCATCTCCTGGGTAAACTGGGGACAGGGAGGGAGCAGTAGAGAGGAGGGAATAGGAGATGAAAACGCAAGGGAATTGGATGGTCAAATTAGGGAAGAGATGAAATAGGAAACCAAGGAAAGATATCTTGATAGAGGGACCCATTATGGGGTTAGGAAGAAACCTGGTTCTAGGGGAAATTCGCAAGAATACACAAGAATGAACCCAGTTAAGACTCTTAGCAATAGTGGAGAGGTTGCCTGAACTGACCTTCCCCTGTAACCAGATTGGTGAATATTCCAACTGTCTTCATAAGATCTTCATCCAGTAACTGTTGGACTTGGATGTAGAGATCCACAACCAAGCACCAGGCCAAGCTCTGGGAATCCAGTCAAAGAGAGGGAGGAGGGAATATATGAGCAAGGGAGGTCAAGATCATGATGAGGAAACATACAAAGACAGCTGAACCAAACTCGTGGGAACTCATGAACTCTAGACCAACAGCTAAGGAGTCTCAATGAGACGGAACTAGATCCTCTGCATGTGGGAGACAGTTGTGCAGATTGGTCTATATGAGGGACCACTGGCTGTGGGACCAGGATCTATCACTGGGACATGAACTAGTTTGTTGGAGCCCATTCCTTATAGTAGGATGCCATGCTCAGCCTTAATTCAGGGAAGGAGGGGCTTGGTCCTACCTTAACTTAATATTCCAGTTTTTGTTGACTCCCCGTGAGAGGTCTTATCCTTTTGGAGGAGTGGATGGGGGTGTGCTGGGTGGGGAGGCATGAGGGTGGGGCGGCGAGATCAGGAGTGGGAGAGAGAACTGTGGTTGGAATATAAATTGAAATTTTAAATATATATATATAATGTGCTGTTTTGTCAGCAGAATTATCGATTAACAAATAAAAACTTGACTACCAAATAAAAGGAAAATGTATTTGAATCAACAGAAGAATAAAATACAGGGTTTTATTTCCATGCATAGTTTTGTGGGTTTATAGCATAAACTGTAACATTCTAAATTGATGAGTTTGCATCATTAGTTTTTCTGTTATTTGTATGATGGTGAATATTCTATGAGCAAGAATACCATTCAAATTAATAAGTAACATTACATTCTTCTACTTGAATAATATTCATTGGCACCATCAAAGCCTTTATTATGCAAACTACGGAAACGAAGCCACAAATTGCATGATACAATTTCAAATGACTGGAATCTGATAATTATTCTATTTTATTGTACATATGGATTGCTAATGGAACACGAATAATGGGATCACTAAATTGTTGGATGAGTTTGTTATAGAAAGAGAAATCAATGTGGTGTCCTTGTAGAAAAATACGTTCATTGACATGAAAATTACGGATTGTCACAATTACCTCTAGGGTGTGTTGTAATCCACTTTCCTGTGCTACAACAGAATATATGGTGTCAAATATTTTATAATGAAAAGGATTTGTACAGTGTATCTTTGGAGTCTCAAATTTCAATATTGGAAAACTCCATCCCTTAAGCATCTGGCAAGTGCCCTCTTACCTGTATCACAGCATATTAGATGATTCCTATCATTAGGAAAAAGGAAAAAAATACAGTTGCATAGTGAAGGAAGAAACAAGAAACTAGAGAGGAGTCATGATCTATCTTTTATAAATAATAACCTTTTTTAGTGAGATAACCCACTTCCATGAGACCTGCCATCACCCCTGCCCACAAAGAACAACATTAATTCCTTCATGAATGTAGCTGTGAACAAATGAGTTTCTACTAGGCCCCTTCAGTTCAAAGAGCCCACAAACCTTTGAAAATTGTATATTAATGAAGATGCATGACTATTAAGAGACAGGGTAAAACCAAACTCAAGCCATAAAACATTTCAAGATCTATGGTAATGTTTAAAACCTCATCTATTTTGTCAATGATTCCACAGACTGACAATTTGGCTGGGTGAATCAGGACAGGCTGATTGTGTTTGGGCTCATTTACAGGGCTCTGACTAGCTGCCAGGTCACCTGGAGGCTGTTGGGCTAATAGGGCTTCAGTATACACCTGTCCCACCTGCCTCTTGTTTCCCAGCAGGCCAGCTTGTACTTTCTCATCAAGGAATGGCAGCAGTCCCCTAGACAATGGACGTGTGCAAAGACACTTGAGTGCCAAGCCAGTTTGCGCTGGAGCACTGGAAATTGTGTCGCCCTTCTGTTGAACAACACAAAGAAAACAAGGGAATTCAGAATGAAGGACCAGAAAACACACTTTGGTGAGAGAAACTGTGTTGCCATTTTTGTCAGCTGCCTCACACTTAGGATGTTTTCTGTCTCAAAATATTACATGACTTGTCAAAGTAATAGTTGGCTATCTTTTGTGTCTGTTTCAAGATAGAGAGTATTCAACATACTGTATTTGGATAAAATGGATTATTTGATTTAGAACATAGAATTTAATTTTGTTCTGTCTATCTTTCCTCTGTTCTTAAATGATTGTTCATCATCTACTGAAAAAATGAAGTTGCAAAGCTGAATTCCATAGGAACTTGCCCTTCATGATATTCATGATATTTCCCACCTGATCTCTCTGGTTTTCTCTCTTCCCTTCTCTAGCTTCTGAGTCTCTAACCATCCTGTCTCTCTCCCTCCTGGCCCTTTGTGTGTGTGTGTGTGTGTGTGTGTGTGTGTGTGTGTGTGTGTAAGAGAAAGAGAGAGAAAGACCACATGAGCATGCCTTTATTGACCAAATGAGTATAGCCTTATTTCTCATTTTCCAAGTATCAATTTAACTGCTAAAACTTTCTCATGATTGCTCTAACCATAATGAAATTTCTTTGTACTTTGAGACTATTGAATTAAAATTGTTTTAAAGCGTAATTCTGCCTTCAAGATATAGAGTTCATAAGGGATAAAGTTGTGCCCTGGTTATGTTTGTATAGACAAGGTTTAATTCCACATTTTACAGTAGTTTATCACAAAAGTTAAATAAATGAAAAGAATAATTGAGTCACCTGTTTATCTTATTATAACATTAAGCCAAAGGCAAAATTCTTTAATCATCTTACCTACTAATATATTTCTGCCTTTCCACACTGCACAAGTTTTAAATCATTCTGTTTGGTTTCTTGTCTTGCTCTTTTGAAGGATTTTTAGCTGTTATTGTAACCTTTTTGCTAAATGCCCTTTGTTTTGAAGTTTCCACCTGTGTGTCCCTGCTGTCACCTGAGCTGACTTTTATGAAGCTTGGCAGGGATCTGCTCTCTGTCTTTAATAATGGCTACAGACAGTGCCTCTGTCTTCTTCAAGAAGCAAAGGGAGCTTTTGCACGCTTCTATCTGGGCTTCAAATGAAGTGAACAGTGCACATAAACAAACAATCATCATTACCTGGCTATCCCCAAGAAATTAGGGGTTGCTTGTAGTCATGCTGACCTCACATAATAGAACTTAGACTCAAATTCAAATTTGTCTCCTCTAAAAAGATTTCTGCTACTTTTATTTTACACTTGATTTCAAAATTGTGCAGAGAGATGACTGAATTTTCTAACTCATTGGTCATGAAGTAAGAGATAAAAGCGAGGTATTTTAGTCTCCCCACCCCATATTTTCTCATTCTCCATGCCTGGTTATTGTCCAATGATCCTGATTTATCTGAGCAACAAGTATTCATCAGTGTCTTCTTTTTCATCCATGGTAATTTAGTTCTCCTCTTTAGCAATTATTCTTTTACTAATTATTACAATAGAATTGTAATTAGTCTCTCTTTCCATAGTTGTTCTGAATTTCAGAGTAGCACAAATATTTTCATTTCAATATTTCATATACATCAACCATGTTGGTAAGGAGTTGATTGGAATTTTCAATTAATTTTTACTATTGGACTTAAAATGAGAAAATATTATAAGAACATCAGAAAACTGTAGAATATATGGTGAGTAGCAGTTTGGAAATATTTACTCACCCAAACTAATAAAAGCATAAATAAAAAAAAGGTTTTCTTGTCTAAACTCAGGAACAGGTGTTTCAATTAAAATATCAACAGCATATTATAAAATGTATTGGTAGGATGGACACCATCCCAGGAATTTAATTCTGATTATGTAAATTCACCTGCTGTTGAGGCAAGATAACTGTTTATTTCCATTTATATTATAACATTTACAGACTGGCGTTATTTGTGAAGTTTTGCGTACTATGTACCCAACACAAGACTATTTATTCTTGGCTCTTATGCACAGATTTATGGGTTTTAAGCCAAGAAATAATATTTTTAAAGGGAAGAAATTTCTCTAGGAGAATGGATTAATACTAGTTAATACTTGTGAGAATTTGTTATATTCTGGAATGAGCACTAAAAGCTTAATACTGCATCTCATTTAATCCTCAAAATAACTTGCAAAGGAGCTGTTCAAGTCCCCAGTTAACAGACAAAGATGTAGAGCTTAGTTAGGCAAATTGTCCTTCAGCAAGAGAAAGGGAGAGTGGGGTTTAAAAGGAAATTAAGTGCTTTCCAACTCTCCTGCAGAAAACAGGAGAATGTAACAGCTCCTATGGTAGAAAGTCAGATTGATTGTGCAGGATGGAGAAGTGACTTGGAGCTTAAGCAGGCAATACTTCTCTTGCAAAGGGTCCTAAATTTGATGCCGGGCAGCCACATTGGGCCGGTTATGACTGCCTGTATCTCCAGTTTAAGGAGATCCACTGCCCTCTTCCAGCCTCCTTGAGCAGCAGCACTCACAATGCATATCCTCTGCTTTCACTAATACCCACCCATGGAAACGCATATGCATTTATAGAACTAAAAATGAAAAATATGTTCTAAAATCCTGTTACACTATGGAAGCAACTGCTGTACTTCAAAGGAAGGGTTTAGCCTCTGGAAGATTTGCTGAAGTCAGTCCTGGCCTTCTTCCTCGTGTGGTCCAGATGTAAGAGACAAAGATCTGAAAGCTAGAGGCTAATTCCCACCCATAGTCATTGCAATAATCCTGCCTAAACACACTGAGCAGGTGTTGGAGTACAAAATAATCTGTTCTATAATTAATTCTCCATCGTTGCCTTGTATTGTCATACATGTAATAACGAATACCTTCAGTTTGATATAGCTTAAGTTTAAATAAAGTACTTAAAAGAATATCAAATTATAAGCTCACGGTCCTCAAGTCATAAGTATGGATATAGCACAGCTAGACTCTTCTTTTCACATGGCTGAGAACAAGGTATGCTCAGAAGTGTCTACAGTAATAGTAATACCCCAGTCCCACGGGATAGATCTACAAAACACTCTTGTGCCTAAGGCTCAGGGAACATTGCAAAAGAGGAAGTGGAAAACATATGGTCAGATGGCCAGAGAGTCTGCTAGGAGATCGTGCCTCCTAGTAATGTCGGAAGCTATACTCAACCACCAACACGACTGCATGAACTGAGATAACAAACACTGACAGCAGACATGACAAAGTGCTTGGGGAAAGCCCATGAAATGTCCACCCTACACAGAGAACTCTAGGCAAATAAGGAAGGCTGAGAGTGGGAGAAGTATTCTTCCTCAGGGAAGCACACACCTATGGGTTATCCAATATCAAATGATCATCCCTGAAAATATACAAATAACTCTATTCAGATTGAGTGGATGATACTTAGGAATCCGTGAGTGAATATACATATAAATATATAAATGCAAAAATATTCATTAAAAAGAGGCCATGGGTTTGAAAGAGAACAAGGAGGGATATATGTGAGGGTAGGTGACTCTGCCAGTCTGGTCTGGACTTGTAGCCATCAGGGCTATATCACCTTTTAAGAATCACTTTCCTGACTCATAAGGCAAACCTGGTGCTATGATCTGGCTTTTTATTCTGATGCCAGTTGAACAGCTGTGGTATGACTTTTGCCTAGATCTTGGCTTTGAACTTTGCTCTTCATAGCAAATAAAACATTTCATTGTATATTGAGAGGAACATGGCTTTAGCCCTATCATAACAGCTACCATCATAAACGCTCCCTGAGGGTTTTCTATTTCTCAAGACCTTGTGTCACAAAGTTGAAAATACATAATGATGTTACCCTTTGACGCCTTAGTAGTGCAGACAAGGAGTGTTGTGTTTTTAATGTGGTTTGACAGGGTTCATGCAGAGGTCCTGGGTTAGAAATTTGTCCCTGAATGTGGTGATACCTGGGAGAGGGAAGTAGTGCAAATTTTAAGACATAAGGCCTGATAGGAAGCTACTAGGCCAATAGGGTGCCACCAGTGGTTAGAATTAATCTTGTGAGATTCTGGAGGGTTCCTTAAGAGTGAGGGAGCTTAATCCCTGCCTTCTCTCTGGAAATTAATTTTGCCACATCATAGTTCCCTCTTGCATGAATTCCTGTCATGATCCACTGCTATGAGATCTTCACAAGATATGGGCCAATGCCAGTTTCATGTTATTTAACTTTTAGAACTTGAGTTAAATAATCGAGAATGTAATGTATTCAACTTTATGTGTTTCATATATTTGCAGAACTTGGATTAGTTAAGACAAGGATAAAAATAGAAGTGAATAGTTAGCCCTATAGTTCTGATACTATAAAGGAGATGTTATAATGAGGAAGATGTTATGAGGAAGATGTCATAATGAGAAACAGTAAGAGTGATCCTGATGAAAGCTTTGACAGACAAATAGAGATAAAAAGATAGATAGATAGATAGATAGATAGATAGATAGATAGATAGATAG
>LOEQ01006273.1:27386-48541 GCA_001685075.1 Bramus lutescens | reverse complement strand
AGAAAGAAAGAAAGAAAGAAAGAAAGAAAGAAAGAGAAAGAAGAAAGAAAGAAAAGAAAGAAAGAGAAAGCAGGAAGGAAGGAAGGAAGGAAGGAAGGAAGGAAGGAAGGAAGGAGAGAGAGAAACTAGAAGAAAGATATTCAGAGTAGAGGACAAGAAGGATGCTCTTACCTTTCTGTCAACAAAAGCAGAATTGCTTCACAGTTTTTGTTTCTGAAGACAAAGCTTGCTGTTTAGTCTGGCCTGTAGCTACTGGTTCATGACAATTCTCTTGACTCAGTGATCAATCTTTATAAAAAGAAGAAGGAAGACAGTACTTCATAAAATTTAAAGCTGTAAAAATTTTGCTCCAGGTGATTTTCATCAGCAGTCTTTCTATACATTTTCAAAGTTGCTCAGGAGGCAACTAAGATTTCTCTATGTGTCACATAATTAAAAGCATTTTCCCAATTAAAAGCTCATCTTCAAGATTTTTCAATTAATATTTCAGAAGCAATTTACCTTGTGAGCTATAAAATGATCAAAGACAGCTGTTGAGAAAAAGAATTTTTACAGGCTTTATTATTATTTCCAGGTAGACAATATTACTTTTCCCACCTTTAGCCGGAGTTTGGCTAAAGACTACTGCACTGGTGTACATAGGTCATTCTTGAATAGAATGGGATCACATGTGGATTTGATTATTTCAGTTGATCTCAAGAGTCTCTGGAATCTATGTAACTCATTATCTGAAAACTCCGACTTCTAACAGGTGACAATTCAGCAGTCAGGACACAATATCACACTCTGATTCACAGCAGCATAGGTCACAAGGCATAAATTTATCAAATTGATAAAAAAATAAAGAAGCCAGTAGAGCCACTGTTAGGAAGCTTTTAGTTCTGTGTCTATTTGAAGAAAAACTAGGTTTATAGATACAGCCACCCAGTTTAATAAGTTATTACTGCATAATGATCTTGTTCAGCCTTAAAATGGTGCAAACCTTCTCAGTTTTATAGCCCTTTGAGATGGTATGTTAATACAAAAGATGGTGTGTTTTTATTTAAAGGAAACAAAAAACGAGTCTACTTTTTTCTCATATTGTTTTTGTTTGTTTGTTTGCGTGCTTGCTTGCTTATTGGTAGGGAGGGTAGTAAGAGCTTCCACATTAATAGCATTATTCAGGAGCTGGTTGTTTCACACATGCCATTAAACTACTCCCTTTAGTTCTGAAATTGATGTGCAGACAAAATATATATATGCTTTGTTGATCTTCCTTTTAAATTGCTTTCTGAAATGAAAGTGAAAATAAAAATAAATATGCTTGTGACTCCAGACGTACAAAAATAATGCACTTTTCAAGGATCGTTAAAACCTTGGACCTTGGCTATACCTAGATTGTTAGCATCAGAGAGACAATCTACAGCACCTTATGTTTAGGAAAAAAAGGGGGGGTGATTTTTGCCTTAATTTAGAAAACCAGAATTTTTATTAAAGGCAACATCAACAGAAAACCCAAAGATAAATGCCTTTTCTTTTCTTACACAATTTAGAGTTGTTTTTAATACTAGAAATCATCGAAGTCATCAATACCAAACAACCAAATTAATTTTTTAAGAGTCCAATTTAATCTTCAGTTACAAAGGAACTGAAAGTATTCTTTCAAAGTCATAATATGCAATGTAGCCGGGTTTGGGGCTTTTTGTTTTCTTTTCTTTTTTGGACCAACAGCTCCCAAAACATGACTTGGAGATTTCTTAAGTATGAAAGTATTTCCTTAGCTTATATTTGTTCCCTAGTAGCTCTTAAGAGTTAAATTATCACATTTATATTAATCTGCATTCCATCGCATGGTTTGTTATCTCTCTTCCACACTGTATGTCTAACTTCCTCAGTGTCTAACTATAAATCCCTCACCTCACAGATTCTTCCCCTGAGTTCCTCTCTCACTCTGGAAGTCCCACCTATCCTCTCTATTGTCTAGCTATTGGCTGTTCATCTCTTTATTAAGCCAATCTTGGTTCCTTAGGCAGATGAGGTAAAGCAGAAACATTTTCACAGTGTACAACAATGCAACACTTACAATGTTAACTCTAACAGACTATACAATTTAGTCAAAAATGGACCATTTCATAATTATAGTGGGACTTCTTCCAATTTGCTTTCTATCATCAATATTTCCTTTGCTTATAAAATTCCATGCAAGAAAGAAAGGGGACGCGAAACAGAGGAAGGCTAAGCCAAAGTCAAAGATTAGACAATGTATTCCAAAAAGAAATCTCTGACCTTGAGAACATTTTATGCCTGTGTTTATATGCACTATGGCAGCCATACATAGAGTGAGCTTGCTGACTTTTAAGTTTGCCACATGCCCAGTCTCCTTCTTTAGTACCTGTTTGTTAATAGCTTGAAATTGGCAGGCAATCTGGGGTCCATACTTTCTTTGATACTCTTGCTACAATGGCTTGTTGTTCACAAAGGAATGGTAATAAGGCATTAAAGAAGAGAGCAGTCATAAAAGCTAGCAGCGAGAGTTTTATTTAGGCTGACTTAGTGAAGAGGTCTCAGTTGCACTTGTTTGGCCACTGGGTGCTCTGTGAAATCCAGTGATGAACTTTTCTTTTTAACCTTGGTCCAAAATATGATTGACATGTCTGCACTTCTGATACCACTTGTGACTTCACAGAGGAAAAAGCACATACATTTGGTTTCCTTAGCAAGATCAACCTGCATGCTACCCACGACAAATATATTAATACCATGCCAAAGGCATCCCAATTCCTAGTTCATGTACAAACAATATGCTGAAACCCGCATGAGAAAGTATTTTCCCTCAAGTAAATATAAGCTTTCTTGTTATTGGTAAGTCTTAAATGATTGAATGGAAACAAAAAAGTAAGTGTTGTAATTGTTATAAATCTGGCACAAGAATTAACTATAGCAATTTTCTATTTTTCACCTTAACTCTGTATAATTTAGTGTAAGTAATGGTTTCAAGTAAAATAATAATTTGAGTAGTAAACTCTATAAAGAAATGAGGAAACTAAATGTTTTGAAAAAAATTGCAAATTTACACATTCTAAAAAGTTAAAGTATTGTTCAATTACTTATATTTTAATATTGCTTTGTGACTATTTAGTCACTAATTTGCTAAGGAAATAATTTCTAGTGTTTTATTGAGAATTTTTGGCATCTATATTTATCAGAAAGATGAGCCTTTAATATTGTTCTCTTGTTGGGTCTTTGGTTTGGGTTTCATGGTAATACTGGATTTGTAGAAATAATTTGAAGTATTATTTTCTTTGATATTCTATCAAATAATTTGAGGAGTACAGTGTTAATTCTTCTTTGAAGGTCGGATAAATCTCTACTGGGATTTTTTAGTTGTGAGACTTAACTTTTGTTTCTATTTTGTTGGTCATTATGGTTCTGTTTAAATTAGTTATTTCATGATGATTTCATTTTCATAAATCATATGTACCAAGAAATTCATCCATTTTTGAGGGTATTCCATTTTGTGTAATATAAGGATATTAAAGTATGCCTTAATGATTCTCCAGCTTTTTTCAGTGTCTTGTATTCTTCCACTTTCTTCTCTATTTTTTATTAATTTGTCTTCTTTTAGTTTCTTTTGGTTTAATTAACAGAAATGGTTTGTCAATTTTGTTCATCTTTTCAAAGACCCAATTCTTCATTTCCTTTCTTCTTTGTATATTTTTATTTCTATTTTACTAATTTCAACTCTGATTTTGATTATCTCTTCTCATCTACCATTTTGGCACATTGTTTGGTCTTATTTTCCCAAGACTTTTGGTTTTATCATTATTAATCTGATATCTCTCATACATTTTGTCTCAGGAACCAGAGTTAAAAAGTTTTCTCTTAGGGCTGTCTTCATGAAGTCCTGTATATTTAGATAAGTTTTATTTTCATTTTCATACAATTTCAGTGAAATTTTAAATTTTACTTTAGATTTTATCATTGAACCAATTGTCATTCAGTACTGTTATTTTGTGCTCATGACTTTTTAGTCTCTGTAGCTTCTTTTGCTGTTATATCCAATTCTAAACCATTGTGGTAAGAAAGAATGTACCATATAATTTCAATTTTTCTATAATCTTTTATATTTACCATATTTTTTTCTTTGCATCGAAATATATTTCTGATTTTAAGGGAAGTTTCATGAGTTTCTGAGAAGAATGTGCATTCTTCAGTGTTTAGATGGAATTTTCTGTAGATGTCTATTAATTTCATTTGATTTATAATATCATTTAACTCCAGTAGTTTCTATTTCAATTCTGTCCAGATGACCTATTTGTATGAGTGGTTTACTGAAGTTACCTATGTTTCAATGTGTTGCAGGTAAGCTGTGGTTTTAGATGTTAGTATTTCTCTTTAGGAAACTGGTTGATCTGTGTTTGGTGCATGTATTATAACTATAATTTGATTTGGTTGTTGTTTTATTGAGTATAAAGTGAGCCTCCTTATCTCTTCAGACTATTTTTGATTTGAAGTTTATTTTGTTATATATTAGAATAGTTACAACTACTTGATCTTATGTATACTTGCTTGGGATACATTTTCTATTCTTTTATCCTAGGATCCCATTGTTGATAGTGAGGTGTGTTTCTTTCTGGCAGAAACAAGATGAATTCTGTTTTACAATCCAGTACGATAATATTGAAAATTTACTTGGGAACTGAGGTCATTCTATTAAGAGTTGTGCTTGAACACTGAATAATAACTTCTGTCTTTTTTTTATTTTGTGGTATATTCTTAGATATCTTTATTAACTGTTGTGTGATTGTTGATTCATTCTCACTGAACAATTGGATTGTGCAAACAAATTTCAAAAATACTTAAAAAAGATTATCCACCATGATCAAGTAAGCTTCAACATATGGAAATCAATAAATGTAATCTACATTATAAATAAATTATAAAACAGAAACCATATGATCATTTCATTAGAGCCAGAAAAGGACTTTGACAAATTCTAGCATTTCTTAATGATAAATGCCTGGAGAAACTAGGGGGACAGGGAACATATCTTAACTTAATAAAGGTGATATACTACAGTCACACAGTCAATTTTCTGAGCAGAAAAAAAATCTTAAAAATATTTTCACTAAAATCAGGAATAAAACAAGGATATCCAGATTTCCCTTTGTTGCTTAAAATAGTTTTTGATGTCTTGGCCAGAGAAATGAGACAGGAAAAAGGCATAAATGGAATATAAATGGGAAGAAGAAGGCAAAGTATCCTTATTTATAGATGACGTTATATATCGCATATGACTCTAAAATGTACAAAGGAAAATTTCTACTACTAACAAATACATTTATCAAAGCATTGACAAAAAATTAACATATAAAAACCAATCATTAATCTTTCTGTATACAACTGACAAACATGCAAAGATATCAGAGAAACAACAGTATGCACAGTAGCCTTAAAATACTGTGTAATAAATTTAACCAAGCAAGTGAAAGCTTTGTATATTGAAAACTTTAAGACATTGAAAAGAAATATAAGGAGATGGAAAGATTTACTATGCTAATGGATTGGTAGGACTAATAACATGAAAATTGCCATTATAACCAAAAGATACTAGAGATTTAATGTAACATCCACCAATATCCAGTGCAATTCCTCACATAAATATAAGTAAAATCTTGAAATTCATATGAAAACACAGAATACCCAGGATAGGCAAAAAAAATCACTACCAATAGACACATTATATCACTACCAATAACCACATAGTATCACCAACCTGTCTTCAAGTTATATTACAAGGACAGAGTAGTAAGAAACATCCTGGTAGTGGCAAAAAACAAACACATTGCTCATACAGCAGCCTGAATTTGTATATACTTTGCTAGTAGCTGATTTTCATTATACAGGAAGTAAAAATGTATTTTCACAAATGTGTGTTTGTTCCTCAGAGTTCTTTAGGAAATATATCCAGAAATAGGATTTCTGGGTCAATGTGGTTATGTTATGCCTTTTATCAGACTAACAGTTACCATTAAATAAATAAATAAATAATTCTGTATTCCAGGGTAGATTCCCACTGACAATGCCTTAACATCATATATGGAATCTCTGGTATTTACTGAAAACGATATCTTTGATTTTCCCACTCATTACTAGAAATAAACTCAAATGTTAATTAGCTACTTGCCTTGGATTTTATGATGAGTCTTGGCCAATTAATTATGCAAGGCTTACTTTGGGTTATTTCTTCTCTGCAAAGTAGTTTAATGCTTTCACAAATGAAAAATACCAGTAGCCTGTTACATTGTGTTTCAAATATACTACAGTTTCTAACTTGGGCATTTTTCTTGTGTGTTCTTTTGTTGTTTTGTTTTGTTTTGTTGTTGCTGCTGTTACAGAGACCTACAGCCAGACCTTATGCAGAGAGTAAGAGACAATGGAGAACTCAGCCCTAAACTGTTGAAGGAGGCAGCTTGTTCATCCAGGCCACCCAGAACCAAAATAACCACACAGAAACTATATTAATTAAAACACTGTTTGGCCCATTAGCTCTGGCTTCTTATTGGCTAGCTCTTACATCTTAATTTAACCCATCTCTATTGATCTGTGTATCACCATGAGGTCATGGCCTACCAGTAAAATTTCAGCGCGTCTATCTCCTGCAGCGGATCCATGGCATATCCCTGGTAGCCTTCCTTCTCCAAGCGTTCAGTCCAGTTTTCCTTCCCGCCTACCTAAGTTCTGCCCTATCAACAGGCTAAGGCAGTTTCTTTATTCATTAACCAATAAAAACATAAACAGAAGGACCTCCCACACTAAGTGGTTCGTCTCCGCCAAATCCTTCCCTTCAAGGCCCAGGGAACCCTGCAAAAGAGGAGGCAGAAACCCTGCAAAGAGGAGTCCGAGAAGTTGGAACAGCTCTTTTCCTGTTGTTTGTTTTTGTTTGCTGGTTTGCCCAATTCCAGTTTGTTAGTTTTCCTATATCTTACTATAGTTTGCTTTATTTCATTTTATTGTATTTTATTATCCCTCAGATGCCTGTTTGTTTTCTAACAAGAAATTAAAAGGGAGAGAATGTATCTAGATGGAAAAGAATGTGGGGAGTAACTGGGAAAAAGAGAGGAACTGAAACCATAACCAGGATATATCATGTGGGAAAATATTCTATTTTTAATAAAAGGAAAAGGAAAACTTAAAAAGAAATAAAAAAAGGATTTTGGTACTAAGCCCAGTCTACCAGAGGTTCAAAATCCCAGGTCTATTACATGCTGGCTCTAAAAACCTTGAGTGGCTTGTTTTCAACAATCTGTCCAAAGCATGCAATAATGGAACCTAACTGATACACCTGCTATGATGAAAGAATAAAGAAATAAATCTACTATAAATTACTTTGAAAATTAGGAAAATAAAACATAGTATTATATAGCTGTCTTCCATTGTAATTTCAATGTTGCTTGGCTTTATAGGAGTCAATGTTGACTCTCCACTTCATCCTCATCCTCACTAATGGTCTACTGAATATCAATCAGTATAATATAATTCTATTCTTGTTCTTGAAAAAAAAGAGAGTTTTACTGCAGTGGAGACATCATTGTACTCTTTCTGTTAGTTTTGTTTTTATAAGTAATTCCTCACCAAAAATACTAGTTTTCTTGACTTCCAAATAAACAGGATGAAAGGGAGATATAAATGTTAATAAGAATGTACATATTAAAATAATCTCCAACTCATTTTTATTGATGCACATTATTGTGTCTTTTGCAATGGCTTTATCTAATCTACAAAATAGAACTCTAAGACTGACTCTCACAGTGTACAGTCTGTAGACACTTCTGTGTAGATGTTATTGTTAAGTAGGCTCTTTAAAATGCATTTTAGTTTCTGAGTTGATAAGGTATGCAAAGTTTACCAAGCGAATGGTACATAGATTCTGACTTTGAATAAGAACATCCTGTGATAGAAAAGAAGTGGCTCCAAGATGCAGATTTTGTGAAATTGCAGCCAAGTGTGGAACTCAAAGGGAAACCTGTGGGATTTTCTGTTATAGCAAAAAGAGAACAAATTCTGCCAGTAAAGAGAGATGTTATCAGATTACAGTGTGAAGTAATGAAGAAGGAGTTGGGGAGTGGAAATAAAATGTGAACAGACCCAGATATGCCACCAGCCCAACAATAACATCTTTTTAAAATAGGTAGCTGAGATGTTCCACCCTGCAGCTTTTAATATCGGCACTGGGGATCCAAGCTCAGGTCTTTATACTTGTGCAACAGACACTCTACTGATTGGTCTATCTTTCTCTCCATCCTTGCCTTGACTTGTTTTAAAGACACTTGTTTGACACATATGATTCATAAAAGTTATTTATACCAGATCAAATAAAGTCATGAAAAAATACATACTGTCAACACTTAAGACCTCGTAAGTACATTTTAATAGCACAATATGACCTTTTGTTCCCAGAAGATTATTTATGTTACTAGAATCTTTCTCTCTGAAGCACGATATGACCTTATCATTTATATCTACAGATTGAGTATCACACATCCTTGGAACCAGAAGTATTTAGATTTGAATTTTTTAATTTTAGACTATTGTAAGCACATAAGATACATTCAGAGACTAGAATATAAGTAAAACATTCACTTTGTTTAATACATACCTTATACACATAATTTGAGGTGAAGCTTGGACAGTATTTTTAGAACTCCTATGTTTTTGACTATACACTTTATAAGAGATCAGGGTGTGGAATTTTCCATTTGTAGCATCAGTCGGACTTTGGAGCATTTCAATTTCAGGCTTGAATTAGTGATGCTAAGTTTGTATACTATTCATTCACCCTCAGTGAGGTATTTGTGGCATTCCCATCCAGAGCGCACAGACTAGTTTAATGCCCTGTAGACAACAAGATACTGCAAAAGTCACTATTCTCGAACAACAAACAAACAATAAATCTGAACTACCAAGTGGCTTTATTAAAGACATCATCCTCTGGCAAGTCTGTAGTGCAATGGGAATAACCACAGGCATGAGATCAGAAGTTCAGTTTCAGACATGAGTAATCAGAAACAATTACACTGTCCCCTATGCCCAGGCTCATCTCTGTGAAGCAATGATGTTAACACTTAAATCATATAATTATGATGTTGTATGTGAAATACCTCTGCCTCTTTGACATACCACATGTACTCAGAATAGCAGCTACCCAATTCTAAATTTTCATGGTTTTCCAGAATCCTTTATTTAGATTCTACTCTAATTCAAACCTAAGAACTCACACCAATGTAGGTATGAATGCATTGCTTCTCCAAGGTGTGTGCAGCTTCAATAATGTTCTTCTGTAACACAGGACAGAAAGTTTCTGTATAGAAAGCTCTGGCACATATGTGTTTGATATACAACCCACTAAATACCTGGGGAAGTAATTTAATAAATGTCAGTGATCTGAATAAAATTAATAGCAAACACTGTGTGTCAGATGCTATTATATATGCATTACCTGAATTAATTTATTCAATACATACTATAAGCTAACAAAAAGAAGCTATTTGTTTTCTCTGTGCCTCAGGCAAAGCAACAAATATAGCAGAATCTGCACTGCTTCAGAACAGTTGCTAAAATAATAAGCAGTCTGATTTTGTGCAGCTATTCTTTGTGTTGCCAGCTTTAGCTTAGGCATACAGGAGACCACTCGAAACGCAGGCTGTCAAATCCCACAGAATCATCCAGGTGGCTGGTTGCTGAAAGAGGTGCACAACACCTAGAGATATAAGCTTTTACAAATAAGGAAGAGGTCAGGCTAATCCAGTTCCAATACTGTTAATCAAAACAACATTTCCGTAAATCACTGGGGATTGTAAATGATAAAGGAAATTTTCTTCTTCAATTTTTACTCTTGATTGTGTGCATTCTCCAAGTGAAGGACCTTCATTTTTTTATACTGATAGAGGGTACAGGCTTTTCTCGAAATCTGTCAGAGAGTTGCAAGTGTTAGGAATCTCATCCTAAGATACCAAAGAAAGAGAGAATAAAGACAGACTTGTGTTGAACACATTCCATGGTTTTGGGTGACATTTTCACCTTGGAAGTGGCTGTGGTTCTTTTATCTCTAAGCCTGCAACTATAAATATGTTAAAATGGTTTTAAGCCGTGAGAAATTTTAAATGTTAATGAATTATTTCCAAGAAATTATCCACTTTTGTTACAGTCATATAGTTTGAAACACAATGAAAAAGGTGAAACACACTTCAAAGAGAAATGGCACTTGTCAGAATATATAATGATTATACAATTAGAAAAATTTTGAAATGCTTACACATATTAAATTTCCCACTATGGTAATGAAAGAATACTTCTAAAAGCAGATGGTCACATTATACCTTCAGTCAGGAAACAGAAAACAGTAATTTCTGGGGCTCAGATGACTTTCTCCTTTTTAAGTAATATAAGATTCAAACACAATAAATGGTGCTGACCATTTTAGTGTGGGTCTGCCCATCTCAATTATCCCTCTTAGAGTAATTACTCAGGGACATATGCAGAGTTCTCTCTCCTAGGTGATTCTAGAGTCTGTGAAATTATTTAGCAATATTGACCTACACATAGTGTGATCCCTGGTTGTCAACTTGATTATATCTAGAATAAAATATGATCCAGATATGGGGGTCATACGAGAGATTTTCTGCTTTGTTTAAAATGAGTATATCCACTTCTAGTCCAGACATTTGAGGTAGGAAGACACACACACCTTTGATCCAGGTCTTGAGGCAGGAAGACATACCTTTAATGTGGGCTCATACCTTCTACTTAAAATCTGTATAAGGACAGGAAGGAGGAAACTTGCTCTTTGCCTTCTTTCTAGCATATCTATTCCTTACCTGGCATTGAAACCTACTTCTTTGGGATTTCAGCATATACAGAAGACACCAAACCTGGTGTGAGTGAGCAACTATTAAATTCTTGGTTTTTCTATTCACAGCTGGCCATTGTTGGATTAGCCTGTCAATAAATTCCATGTATCTGTGTATGTGTGTGTGATTGGGTATATGTGCATGTGCTCGTGTGTGCATGTGTGTATGTGTTAAAGGAGAGAGAAAGAGATAGATTCATTCCTTAAGTTCTGTGACTCTAGAGAGTTCTCTAGAGTCTATACATTTGTATATGTATATATTTGTACTTAAAATGACCTTTTTAGATAGATAAGTTATTTACTACATAATTAATTTTACGTAAATGCTATTAACAAATGACATATAAGAAAAAGATGACCAGTAGAGGAAAGAAAAACATTTTATGTTTCAGAAGCAATAAATTCAAGTTTGAAAAATAAATAACAGGACAGAAAAGGAAAACCAAAGAAGACTTTTAGACATTTCCTAACCAATCAAAAAGTGTGAACACTATTCAAAGTTAGTGGTGCTCATACATAAGGATATTAAGATCTTTTGTTGACTGATATTTCTGTCCCACCCAGTCCCAGAGTCATTCAGTCTCAAAGAAATACACAAAGGTCTACTGCATTAATTATAAACTGGTTGGTCTATTATTTCAGGCTTCTTATTAACTATTTCTTACATCTCACATTCTTGTCTGTTAGCCCACATGGTTTGGTACCTTTGTCACCGAGGGATTCTCATCTTTCTTCCTCTGTGGCTGGGCGACAGAATTCTTCTGTTCTCATCACCCCGCCTAAACTTCCTGCCTGGCTGCCCCACCTATACTTCCTGCCTGGCTACTGTCCAATCAGCATTTTATTAAAGTATAACTGACTTTATACAGGGTACAGATCATTGTCCCACAGCAGGATCATTTGAAGGATTTGCTTAAACTCAGCAATGGACCCCAAATTCTCAATATCTGCATGACTAGCAAATTTCTTAGAATTGTTAAGGCTCTATAGAAAGTAGCACAATTCAGGAACTTCTACTCAAAAAGGAACCTTTATAAAACTTACAAGAGGGGAGAGATTCCTGTGCAGATACCTCAGTGGTGCTATAGAGTTCATCATGGATAACAAAAGGCGGTTATATAAAGGACAGCAAGAACTGTCTGCTGCTGTGTTTTGACAGTGGAGAAGGGAAAGGGAAGCCAAGAGCTTCTGAAAATTCATGATTACTCCTGAGGTTCTGACCTAAATACTTGGGTGAATAACTGTGACATTTTCTGTAGTAGTGTTTCTTTCTAAGAACCATGCTCATGGAAAAAATGGCATAGGCACACAATGACTGAGAAACAATGGTGATCTGTTGAGCATTTAACAACTTTCTCAATGTAGGAAGAGGAGCAGGTAGTAGGGAACACGGAAAACACTGCTTAATAATTTCCCTGTACAATTAATGTTATGTCTCCAAAGTGGGAAGATGTGTGTATTAGCATATCTTTATATAGTATTTCAAACAAAAAGGCAAATTCTGGACCTAATAATGCCACACAGTTATGATGAACATGACTTAAAAAACACCATAAATTATAGAAATAACTTAAGTTTCCAACAAGTCAAACCCAGGAGAGGGTATATTTGTCATACCAGATCACAGCCTAGGTATGCAAGGGACATGACATGTAGTAGTAGAGGAATGAGTCAAGAATGTACACAAGAGGTCAACTGTGGTAGTACATGCCCTCAATTTTATTACTCACAAGGCAGAAACAAGTAGAACACATCTCTGTGAGTTCAAGACCAGCCTGGTCTACACAATCAGTTTCAGGCCCCTCAAGACTGAATAGTAAGAGAAAATCTGTCTTCTAGAAAAAAAAAAAGCTAAGAAGAGAAGTATGAAGGGGCAGCTTTAGAAGAACACAGGAGTTTCAGTGGGTGTCTAAACCATGACATGGAGGGGTGGAGTGTAATGGATAGCTGTATGCAGCAGGTTTGGGAGCCAGCAGATTATGTTAATTCAACAGCTTGATTTCAGCTAACCACTCTTTATCATCCTGCAGAGCATCTCTTACTCAAGAATTGTCACTGTTCATGGTCAATCAATTTTTACTTTCATATAGATAAGAAAGTCACTTTCTTAAATGTAAAAAGAACTCCATAAACATCTAAACACAAAATGAAAGCTTGAATGGCCTATCATTTAATCTGTGGGCTCTTTTGGTTTTGGTTTTGAATTTGGTCTTATTTCTAATACTTATGTATCCCAGGTCAATTTCATATTTGCTGTGTAGATGAAGAAGACCTTGAACTTCGGATCTTCCTCCTTGTGCCTCCCAGGTGTGACATGGGAATATGACAGTGTATGCTACCAGTCCCTGTTTATTAGTGCTAGGAATCCAATTTACATCTTGTTCCATACTAGGCAAGCACTCTATCAACAGAGCTATAACCCTAGCCCCTAAATATGCTTCTTGAAGCTATTAATGCTTCTTGAAGCTATTAATTGGGTTAGTCAAAAGTGAAGGAGGTCATGTAGTGTTGGAATCCCTGAAAGTTAGAGGCTAATGAGATTCCACTATGTAACAAATTTGAGGTCAACCTGAGCTGCATATTGTGACCCACCCTCAAAAGAATTTACTAGAAATAACAATTATTCTACTTTGTAGATTCCATAACAACTAAGTTCATTTTTTTTCTTTTAAAGAAACTACCCAAATTTGTATCTGGGAATTGACTAGAACAAAATAGATCCCCCTTTTTTTCTAAGTCTTCAATTATTTCTTGTAAGAAAAAGATTACTTCTCATTGCTGTTTATGTATTTATTGTTCTTATATCGGTATATATTAATTTAATTTGAGAAGTGGTGCTTCATACCTTTATTCATGGTATGGGGGCAGAGATAAAGTAATGCCACTTCTCCAACCAAGATGACACAGAGAGAAGAAAGGAGAGGCAACAGAGGGAAGGAGCAAAGGGAAAGAGGAAATTGACCAAAATCATTAATAAAAGTCCCAAGATTTCAGGAAAATAGGCTCCAACCGTAAGCCTCTCCACTCATCTTTCAACCAGCTGCTTGTATTCAATGGGTTTTAGACATGACACATAATTGAACAAATTTTAGGTTAAATCAGCCTTTTTTTTTCAAAAGGAAATATAAAGAAGTAAGAATATCATCACACAAAACATAAGAAGAAAGACATTAGCTTTTGTTTCCATTACCAGTTTTTACTCTAGCTTTTTTTGTTATTTTTATCTGAATTTTGAAAGGGTTTCTTTAAAAAGAGAGAAAAATGAATATCATCAGTTGCTCAGTTTCTATAGTAACAAAATCTAATTTCTGGATTTCTTCATGAGCTATGATCATGTTGAAAGCAAAGAGGACTCATGGGTCTTACAAAATTTATAAAGTCCTAAACAATAAGACTGGCATCTTCTGGTGTTTGTTTGAAATGTAGCAGAACTGTACCAGTTCTATGCCCCAACCGTAAGCCTCTCCCCTGTATCAGATAGGTTTACGACATGACACATAATTGAACATGTTTTAGGTTCGAAGGAAATATGAAGAAGTAATGATGTCATCACACAAACATTTGCTCTCGAATGCCAAAAGATAAATTTACTGGAGATGAAAATCTTTCTGCATTTCAGTAATATAATCCTTAGACTCAAAATAGTTCAAAATATAAGTGCTTGAAGTGTACATTCCAGTAGTGATCACCCTGCAGAGTTTCTCTCTCCTGAGAAAGAATGAAAAGGGAACGAACTGAGAAGAGCATAGGGGCCCTCTAGTCTTCCTCCCACCCTCTCGCCTGACAGTTGTGAGTTATGAGGTGTTACAGAGTAAAACAGAGTTAGCGTAAGAGCTGTCCAAATAACTTACAGCAATGAATCACAACACCATCTTCAGGAGATAATTCATGTCACCAGTGAATGTTCAGTAATATGGATTTTTCTCCAAACACCATATTTAACAGGCAACATCACTGAAAGGTGAATTTAATGGCACAGTGGATTATTTAATAGAATTGAACTGTACTCCAACATGGAATGAAACTGATTAAAATGTATGCAGAGATGTTAAAGTCATTTAAATTAAATACTGGATGTGAGTACCAAATAATAATCAGCCTACAATATTAAGATGCCAACCAAACGGAAGATTAAAAAGAATAATAACACTATTAGAATTTGTACAATCTAGCATTGCCTTTTTCTTGTTATGGGAGTAAGTTTAAATTAAATTAAGCATTAAATTAAATTCTAAATATATACACTAGATATTTACTCTACAACAATACTTTAACATTGCTTCTATAAAAGTAATTATTTGAATAAATAAAAGATCAATTTACGAATTAAGACTATCTTTAAATATGAGCTACCATCATCTCATCAATAGCTAATTAATTAAGACAATTATAAAATGTGATACACAAGAAGACTGGTAATATGTCAGTAGTGATCCATTTATATATTGCACTTTGAGACTCCAAAGACCGTGCAAAGGCTTAAGGCAAATGGCCATTTGCCATTGGCCTTGACCTTACAATCAGTGTGACATTCTGCATTAGAGTATCCAACTCTGATCCATTGCTAAGTGAGTCCAGTCAGTTTGTCTTAGATGGCTGTGGACAATTTTCTGCTTTGGGTAATCTAGTGTTCTGCTCTGTGTTGATTTGGAGTTTTTCCTTCCGAAATTTAAGGATTGATCAGAATGTCCTTGATCCCTTTCCAGTTCAAATAATTTTCTACTCCACAGATTGTCTCAGTAAAACAGATAATTGCACTGTCCAGAAGTTTTATGTACAGGCATACATCAAAGGAAAGAATAAGTAGCCAGCAAAATATTACATGCAGTATTGAAAACATTATGTACCAAATTTATCTCCAAATTGTCTTGTGTGCTCATCATTTTCTTCAATTTCTATTCCAACACCCTAGCTCAGTTTCTCACAGATTTTCTTCATCTGCACTTTTCCAGGCATTAGTTTACAACATATTTCCTGTCAGCTTCTTCCTCCCACAAGCCATCCTGCCTGCCTGCCACATCATATTGATCACTGGAAGGAAAAGCTCCAATTAAGTCACACCTTCGGTCAAAATCAACAGCCGTCTACACAATGGAATTGATTTCTCACTCTCTCTTCATGTCAGCAGCATGGCCTTGTCTCATGCTAAAGCTCTACAAAATTCCTGCTGATGGACAGGAGGAGATCAAGGTCCAGCCTGGGCCCAGATCCCTTCCAGGCTGTCAGAGACTTCCTTTCTCCCACCTCATTCTGTACAGACACAGTGTAGCACAATGGATTTGCTTGCTTGATTGCTTGCTATTTGTTTTGGTATGCAGAATGAGCATTCCCCAACATCTCTGTTAAGATAACAGCTGCTGCTCCCCCAGAGGTTGGCAGATGTACCAGGCCTTGGACGAAATGCTCAATTACTGCTCCGCATTGACACCCAAGAGAGTTACAGATTCCACTTATAGATGAGGAAATTTTTCTCATGTTTTTAACCTGAGGCTTCCCAGATCATGAAGAAAGGAAAACAGTATACTTTTTTTTTAAAGGGATAAATAAACAGAAATAGAGTTGATTAAAAAAATTATGAACCACTTGTGAATTTAGATATGACTTTGCTGAATTTCCTAACTCATTCTTACATTTCCAAAACATATGAACTAGTAATATTTTAATCTAATTTTATTTAAATTTCTATCATCTATGGTCAAAATAGGCTGAAAATTATATATATATATATACATATATTTCCCATTATACAACTAAATGCCCTTCTAAACAAGGAGCAATCATCAATAATTTCTCCCACATGCATTCTTATTTGTCTTATTTTAAATATACCCCTATAAATGGCATCATATTGGTATGAGTTAATATCACGTGTACTACTACAGTAGTCTCTAATTCATGCTTGCAGGTGATAAATAGCCAACTCTTCTAATACAAATTTAAAAATCACCAAAGAAAAGCATTGATAAAATTGTTAGTTTACAAAAGAGTTAAGTGTTTTTGAAAACTGTATGAATAAAAGAGAAGGGACTGATAAGTAAGACATTAGGTTGTTTCAGAACTAAAAAGAAAAGTGAAAGAACCTAACTTTTCTTAACTTCTTACTCTCAGGTATTCTTTGCTGTCTCTTTTTCATTTATCATGCTCTCTTGTACTCTTTTTTCTTATTCTTTGAAATTTCCAGTCTGTGGGATACTATGGGCCTGTGGGCTGAAGACTGGATGCCCTGAATGGTACAGAAGAACTTTGGGTGACTGTCCAGGTAGCAAGATGTCTCTGCCAATTCTAGAATTTCGGGAGTTGCTTACAATGTACCTCCTGTTTACATAGGCAAAATTATATCCTTCTGGAGTCCTTAATGGAGTTGAAAGACAGTTTCATCTCTATTGGCAGTTCATCAGTCACTTTTTTTTCTGTGTCCTACAGAATGTCTAGAACACATTTTAATGAAGCAGGAACCTGGAAGGACCATCTCAACTTTAGGCAAGTTCAGCAGTCATTTCTCTGTGGGTCCTGCATGTCCAGTTCATCAAGTAGTACAGGCAAGAGCAGGTTTTTTGCCCAAATGGCTAACAGACTTCATTAGGAGCCTCTTCAATGCCCATCTTCCTCTTGAAGTAATTGATGCTGCCAGGAGCATATGTGTCTCACTGTCATTAAAAGTCCTAACTTCTGAAACATTTTTATTTTAAATATTTATTTATTTATTATGCATACAATATTCTGTCTGTGTGTATGACTGCAGGTCAGAAGAGGGCAATAGACCTCATTGCAGATGGTTGTACACTTGGAGTTAGAGACTAACCTGGACTGGGGGGAAAAAATCTATCTCTGAGACAATAATAAGGAAACCGATGGGCCAAATCATTATGAGTTTGCTTGTACATTGTGCTTAGAATGAAAGAATAGAGTATGACATACTAGAAGCAGATTCTTAACACCAAGAAGACAATTAAAAGTTTTGAGTATAGGCTCAAATTTCCAAGCGATTTTTTATTATAATAAAAAACATCAGTTGAAGTATCCTATTACTTGGATTTCACATTGGATAATCCAGATAATTTGTTTTTCTCACTTGATATTTGAGATAACTGAAATGACTATGGGTTTCTCATTTCAAATAGTTTTGTTAAGTATCAGTAAATAAATTTAAAATGTCCCAAATGCATAATTCTTCTACCATGAGGCATTGGGGGTAATTATTACCACAAGGGAAGAGTTAGTTCTTAGAAATAAAATCTTTATTAAGGTTTGCTGCTATGATTTCAAATTGCCCACTACAGGTCAATTCTGAGTTATGGATACAGAAAAAATTCCTGTCCAAAAACCTGCTAGGATGCAACATATGGACAATAAAATAAATTGGCAAAATTTTAGAGAGTAAACTCGTGTGCAATGCTGTAACCATTGCTTATTTCAATAAGCAAGGTTTCTTCTAATGGTTACTAGTGCCACAGTTGCAAAAATATTTCTCTTGCTCATTTTCTTTTGTTCCTTTATAACTTTACACAAATAATTTTCAATCCTGAAGCTGGACCATATTTTGTGACAGAATTCCCTACTGTTTTGAGCAAGGCTAAGGAAATCATACTGCAATGTTAAGTTATTTGAAGTTGAAGTGTTTATGCATATTCTATTTTAAATGCTGTCTAGTGATTGAGATAGTTTCTTTCTTAGAAACACAGAGTTATTTTCTGACTGAGCAATGAAGCTAAAAATATGAGTACATGGGGATTACACTTGTTCAAACTCTATTAATTATTCCAGAACTCCATAGGATTTAATCAATATTTAGCATATGCTCTAACAAGCAAATAGACAAATGAAATGTGTACTGTATTTTAAAAATTCGCCAAATTTTATTCTTCTCCATTTTTCATATAGCACACACAAAATGAATAAAGGAATTTGGCAGCAAAATTACAGTTCCACATTCTTATACACAAGATGTAATTTTATGAATGTACTCTGGAAGGTGACTTAAAATTTAATCTATTTTCCTTATTCTGAGAATGATCAAGCTAAACTCAAAGTGGCATTCTCTTTGTCCTTATAAAAATAACCTCTATATTTCAGGGAGGAAACTAACATACTTAATCCTCTTTTTCAAAGAATTAGCTGAATTCAAAATTTCTGGGAGTCTAAACTATAGAGAACATACATTCATGCATTGCTGAGAAATAGCTAGAAATGTCATCTGGTGAAATCATCATTGTGGGATATCATATTATGTAGTTATACTAATAATAACAACTATGATGTTATTTGATGACTTCATTTAATAGGTTAATGATAGCATTTTTTCCCTACATTGACTAATATATCCCCAAATAGAGCATGATTCTATAAGAATTTAGAAATAAGAGCTTAATTATAAGTACTTCCTTATTTGCTTTACCTTCTATTAACATTCAAATTTCTTATGCATTGCGCTGAAATTAGAATGATGCTGCCTTGCAAGAACTGGCATAATGATTCTTATAAAGGACACAGTACTAGCTATCATAGTAAACGTTTAAGAAATTTTATTATCATTCCACTAGATGAAGGGAGTCGATTTTAAAGTATGCCAGACAGAACCTTTAGTGAATATTTGCTGTTATGCCAGGTGTTGCCTGACAACCTTACATCACATATTTAAACTTTGTGATGTCACCAATCAATCTTAAAGGCAGGAGATAATTGTAAGGTTAGGACCTAGTCTCAAGCATATGAAAGGTTAATGTTTTTATTTCTTTCACAGCTCCCGTTTTAAGGAGGGTGTTTTAATAGTAAGGCATATCCCATATGCTCATTAAAGTAAGAATATTCACTCTTCTTCTGACTGCTTTGTTCCCTTCACTTTGTATGCTATTGCTCTCTGAACTTCATAGGTAAACTTGGGGCTAATTTACTTTACTATCATATTTTGGTAATAAGAACTGCCTCTATATGGGCTGGGTAGGTTGTTTAACTTGTAAATAATACAAGGTTAACTGGCTCAGTATTTCAAAACAGAAAAGTTTAAGATCAATGACAACATCTGGAGACACACTTGCCACATCATGAGCAGCAGAAAGTGTCACGAATCAGAGCATTTGGGCACTAGAGAAGGAAGCTGATATTCTTTATTTAGATGCTGTTCCTGTGTGAATGAGCTCACTCTCATGATTAAGACATTAAAGTCTTCTATAAGACAGAACCTTCTTTCCTTATTCAACTCTTATAAGATTATGCCTCTTAACACTATTGAAATGGGATTAAGTCTCTCCAGCACATGAATTTTGGAAGCACATTCAACCTTAGAAAGATTTATGAAATATTCAAATATCCAGCAATAACCACAAATGCTCCTTAGCCCACAAAGTGGTGGTGACCCAGTAAGTCTGTGAAAAATCCATTGTATATTGAATATATCAAATTAACAATGCATTTAAGGCCAGGCATGGCTATTTATGTATTTAACACCAGCACTCAAAAGGCAGAACCAAGTGAATCTCTGTGAGTTTAAGGCCAAATTGAACTAAAAAGACTACTCTAGGCCAACCAATACTATGCAGCTCATACCTACAAAAAATATATTTAATGCATCTACTCTTTCAAACATCCTAGTTTAGACTTACCTACATTAAACATATTTAGAATACTTGCATTGTACGTGATTGTTTTGGCTATCCTTTTTTTTGTTTTTCTGTATGAAGTTAATTATTATTCTTTTAAGGTCTGGGAAAAATTGTGTTGGGATTTTTATGGGGATTGCATTGAATCTATAGATTGCTTTTGGTAGGATTGCCATTTTTATTATGCTGATCCTACCTATCCAAGAGCATGGGAGATCTTTCCATTTTCTGGTATCTTCTTCAATTTCTTTATTCAAAGTCATAAAGTTCTTGTTAAATAAGTCTTTCGTTTCTTTAGTTAGTGTTACCCCAAGATATTTTGTTATTTGTGGCTATTGTGAAGGGTGATGTTTCTATGATTTCTTTCTCAGCTTCATCATTTGTATATATATAGAAGGGCTACCAATTTTTTGAGTTGATCTTGTATCCTGCCACATTACTGAACATATTTATCTGTAGGAGATCCCTGACAGAGTTTTGGGGGCCACTTATGTATGCTCTCATATCATCTGCAAATAGTGAAAATTTGGCTTCTTCCTTTCCAATATGAATCCCCTTGATCTCCTTCTGTTGTCTTACTGCTCTAGCCAGATCTTCAATAACTATGTTGAATAAATTTGTGGGTCTCTGTCTCTATCTCCATCCATCGCCAGCTGAAGGTTCTATGGTGA
>LOEQ01006272.1:127861-138523 GCA_001685075.1 Bramus lutescens | reverse complement strand
CAAAAGAAAGAAATAGGTAGGAATTACCATTATATATTAGACACACTGCTCAGCGAGTCATCAACACAGCAAGATCTAGTTACCCGTTCACAGGAGAAACTTCATTTCCTCCACCGTTGATTGCCTGAGTCACCACATATTATCACTTATACTGATCAGATAATAAATTGTTTCTTGCCTGCTACTGCTCCAGACCCTAGAGAAAAATTGGATAATAAAGGCTTGGAACTCAATTTCATTGAGATTATAATCAACAACTTTGTATAAGACAGAATGGCAGAGAGTGCTGGAACAGCAGAGAGAAGGGAACCAGGTTCTTAAACAGGGGTGGGAAGGATGCATGGGGGAAGTAGCGGGGAGGGATGAGAGTGGAGAGCAGTCTAAGGCAGAGAAGCCAAGGCAGGCCTCGTCATCATCTTAGCAATCGTCCACAGCTTCCTTTCATCTGCATCAAATTCCCACCAAACCACAGAAAGCAGCATCCCCCAGACGAACTAGCACTGTCCAGCATCTGGGCATCTATTCCTGTTCTGTCTTGTGCAATGTGGTTGACTGTGAATTTAGTGATGGGGAGGTCCTGGTCTTTGCGATCCTGGTAGTCTTGCACACGAAGTAGGCAACATCTAAATGTCCCTTAAGGGACAGACTGTAGAGGAAATGAAGCAATGATGGCATGCTCTGCACACAATAATGATTGCAGACATACTTGGCATTCTTGAAGGCAGTAAAGAAGACAATGGTGCGGAAAGCAGAAAAACTAAATGAGAGCCTGTCGTTGACACACTTGCAGATGACCACATTGTGACACTCATGACCTCTCTGTGACTGCCGTCTGTACAAGACCTGTACAAGATCAAGCCAACAAGATGAGTCAATATTCCAGCATGCCGCACTACTTGGACTCCGTGGGTTACAGAAAGCGGGGAGGCTACAACTTATGTAGAAGCCCCCCTAGGAAGAGGTAGAGTCTATCTCTTCCTCTTACACGAATGGGCTCTGTAACCGCTTTGCTCAGTGAAACATGCCGTATGTGACGGACACTGTGCCAGTTTACAAGCCAGAATCTTGCCAAACTGGCGACTCCCACTGGCTGTCATTTGGAACACTCATTCCTGAAGCCTATTTACCAGGTAGTGGATGCTCCAGCCACCCATGGAGAGACTGCTAGAAAACAAACCAAGGCTCAAATCCAACACTATATCCCAACTGACAGCCTAACACCAACCTGTTCAGTGGGAGGAAGGCATCTTAGGAAGTGAATCTTGCAGGCCAAGGGAACCACCCCAGCATCAGAGGACTAGAAGAGAGACAAGCAATCGTCCAATGAACTCCAACCAAACGGAAAGTCGTGAGTAATCAAATGACTGCTGCCATTGCAGGCTGTTAAATTTAAGATGGTTTGCTAAGATGGCTTTGATGGGACAAGGAAAATCACTGTCACTCAGTAGTAGAGCACCTACCTCACTAGGCCAAGTTCCTAGGCTCAATCCTCATTTCTGAAAGAAATAGCACTAAATAATGGGGCACTTAAGTCCAATTTCAAAAATCTAAAGTTTGTCTCAATTTTTCTATATTCATAATGTGTCTGTGCGGCCAATTAGTAAACAAGCTACTTGCTACAGTTTGAACCTTAAGATATTCCTCAAAGCCCATGTGCTAATAAAAGCTTAATCTTTGCTTATTGTTAGAGAGTAGAAACTTGAGGGCACAGGGCCTAAGTAGGAAGAAGTCAGGACATGGAAGGTCTGACCTTGAAAAGGATGGTGGGAATCTCAGTCTCTCTGACTTTCTTTTGCTTTGCTTCCCAGCTCCCATGAGTTGAGCAGATTCCCATACTGCTTGTTCCTACAGAGACATACTGTCTTCAGCCAAAACTGGGAGTCAAAATAAACCTTTATCTTTTTATGGTGATTTATTTGCAGTATGTGTTATAGCAGCAGAACACTAACACAGCATCCATCCTAAGTGAACTTTAAGCTGCATATCATGTTCAAATTGCATCCTACCAAAATCTCTGGGTGGGGCAAAGGAGGAACTGAGCCTTGGCCTTGGACTTCAACCAAAGGCACCCGCCTGCCATCTGTTTTGACATCCTGAGTTGTCCCTGGGAATCTATTTGAAAAGGATTTTGCAGTTGAAAAATGTTTGAGAGGTGTTGCTCCACAGTATTAAGCCCAGGAAACCAAAGCCTATGTTTTCTGAGAGGAGGTCTGATTACATTCACGAACCAGTGGAGCAACTGCTTCAATTGTTTCTGGATTTCAGGCATAACAGTTTCTACCATCTCTCATATGCTGGGCATTTTTGCCTCTGCCTGGGATGCCTGGTACAGCAAATTTAACTCCTGAAGTTTTCAGAAGCTCCCTCTCTAAGTGACAAAGCAGTGACACCTGCTTGGAAAAATTCCTCCCAGGAGTCGTGGATGACATTTCTGGGAAACATCCCAGAATGGCACATTGGAAATTAATAAGCGTACCAAGCAAATGGCTCCTGTGGAAGCTGTACCTTCTTGTTCATTCAGCAAAATTGTATTGTCAGTGTAATGACCTAGCTGTCTCCCTGGGCCACTACCACTGACTTCTGGAGCCATTTAACATTATTTCTTATAGGTTGATGCTTGCTTTAGACACTAGCATCCCATATATCCTCAGGTGGGTGAGTTACAGATATATAGGTCAGAAATGCGAGTGTTTGGGATTGCCAATGGCCTTGGTTTGTCTGGTCATCCTTATGACTAGACATGACTCTCTTCTGTGACAGGTGCCTGCGTGCCTCCTCAGTGGTGAGCACGCAGCTCCAACCTTGCCCCCCACTCAGCTCCAGCCTGGCTCCCCATCTCCTTAAACAGCCTCATCCTTGGTTTCTTCAAGCCCATCACCCTGGACTCTTTCTCATCATGGAACCTTGTAGGGATCCCACCTTCCCGAGTCAGAGCATCTTGTTGTGGTCCTGATCTCACCCCGACATGCCTGTCTGATGACATCTCCTTAAAAAGCACCACCTATCAATCCTTGATAGTCCACCTGGATGCGAGGACTTCTCCAACCTGCCTGTGCTTTTCAGATATCACACAATACAGAGTGGACAGTTCCCACCCATTCAATCTGGGTCAGGCTTTCTCTGGGCTTGCCCCAGGACAATAAATGTTAGTCTAGGGTATTGTTTCATTTCTGTTTTAGAGTTTTTTGAACAAAATACCACAAGCCAAGTGCCTACAACAATAAAAATTGGTGTCTTTTGGTCTAGGACTAGAAGCTTGAAGGCCCAAAATCAAGATCTCAATACTATCAATTCCTTCTGAAGGCCATAAGTGTCAAAATACTCTCCTTGGCTCTCTGGATTTACTCCGCCATCTTCTTGGGTAGGCATGCTGTCTTCCCTCTGTGCCCTTCTGTGTCACTCCTATTCTAGAGCCTCAGTGAATTAGTGCCCACCCTAATGACTTTGGTTTGGCTTAACTACCTCTGAGGAGATGGTGTCTAATTGCAGTTACATTCTGGGGTGCACAGGTCAGGACTTGAGCATACAAACTGGAAAGAACACGTTCAGCTCTTTGCAGATCCTGCCGGTCCCTCCAATAAACTGCCAGGCCTCAGGTACAAGTGTGTCACCCAAGCTCCTGGTACGAGAGCTTCCTTCTACATGAGAGATTAGGGGAACTCTGGGAGAAAACAAATGTAGAAAGAAAACTGACATCGCAGTGGTGAGCGGAAAGGGTGGGGTGTCTAGACATCACTGCCATTACATGCACATTCTTCTTTCTTAGGGGGGGAAATGAGACCTCAACTGAAATGGAAAGAATTCTCTTTAGTTACATTTTGTGAAGATGGGTGTTCTGCCTGAATGTTTGCATGTCTGTGCACCATGTGCATGCCTGGTATCTGCGGTAGCCAGAAGAGGGTGTCAGATCCCCTGGGGCTTGAATTACAGATGATTGTGAGCCACCATGTCGGCACTGAGAATCACAGCTAGGTGCTCTGTAAGAGCAATCAATACCCTTATGTAGGAGGAGGCCGCTTGTTTGTCCTGGCTGCCCAGACCCGAAATAATCACAGAGAAATTGTATTAATTAAATCACTGCTTGGCCCATTAGCTTTAGTTTCTTATTGGTTAACTCTTACAACTGAATTTAACCCATTTCTAGTAGTCTATATATCGTCACGTGGCTGTGGCTTACCAGGTAAAGTTCCCAGTGTCTGTCTCTGGCAGCTCCATGGCTTCTGACTCCGCCTTCCTTCCCCATGCTATAGGCCAAGCCAGTTTCTTTATTCATTAACCAATAAAAGCAACACATAGACAGAAGGACCTCCCATGCCACTCTTAACTGGCTGAGATATTTCTCCAGCCTCTCTCTCTTGATTTGTTTTTAGTTTAAGAGTATGAATCAATGCTGCCCCAGTGTCTGGCTCATAGAGAATAACCTTGTCCTTATTCCCTTACCTGAACTAGCTAGTTGGATACAATGACAACTCAGGAAGCATGGTGGAGGGGGAAGGGTTGGATATTTTAAGGGTCTGTTAATCAGCTACCTGTGACATAAGTAGATGTGTCTGGCAGAGTCAGAAACAACTGGAAAAAGTAGGAGGAGATGGCTCCATCTGACATCATGGGACAGATCATGAGCATTTGTGCGCTACATCTAGAGATGCTCAAACTTAATGGTAAAGGTATGAGGCACAGGCATATTTATAGCTGCAAAATACAATAGCTAGCAAGTGTGTGCTGCCTTTAAATACATGTGGATTTGTGCCTAACTGGATAAGTAGGACTATGAGAGTCAAAAAGAGGAGTTGTACAATTCTAAAATTTTTTAAAGGAATGTTCCTGACTGATATCAACAGTGGCTTCAATTTGGCTTTGCTAATTCATGGAGGTATACTTTTGGGGTGTGGATGGAGGTGCACTCAGATATGTGTCTACCACATAAGTGCCTGTGGGAAAGCCAGAGGCCACTCTCCCATGTCATTCTCCAGGAGCTGTCCATTTTATATTTTGAAACAGACTCTCTCATTGGCCTGGAGCTTACTGACTTGGCTAGGCTTCACGGAGCCACAGGCTTCCTGCTGTTTCTCTCTCTCTCCAGCACCAAGATTTCAAGCACACTCCACCATCCTGGCTTTTTCACCTGGGCTCTGGGGATCGAACTTCCTCTTCATGCTTGTATGTCAAGCTGACAGAACCATCTCCCTGGCCCAGAAAGGTCATAATTTAATTAGCTCGTGTCAGTACATTTTCTCTGCTAACGCCATGTAAGGGAAGACAGACTTCAGCCTCTTGAACAATTGTAGGTTGTCGTTTTCATTTAGGCAAAGGAACTGAGTATTTGCAAAGCCACAAAGAAAAACGCTATTTCACTTACCTGGGTTATTATGACTTCATTGAGGAAGCATGATCAAAGCCAGAGCCTCTTCAGTTAGCTTTCTCTGGGCAAATGAAATTCCCAGAAGAGGAGGTCCATGAGCATCAAGAAAGAGCAAGAGAACCAAACAGCTGCCAGGCTCAGCTGTATCAAATGCTATCGTTCCACTGAGTCCCTTTGACTCCTAATTTTACTCCATAGTAAAAGCCTGAACTGCTGGCAATGAATCCATCAACCAAGGTGGAAGGTTTTCAAAAACCTTATTTTTCTTGTTGGGAAGAACCTCAGAAAACCAAGAAGAGGAGAGAAACAGAGCCCAGAAATCCAGGGTTAAGTTACAGGTTTATGAACCCTGGAAACAGTATTAGCCTACTCAGATTCCAGCTGAGTGTCTGCGTTCTATTGGGTTTCTATCCAGCTTAGCTAGGGCGCCATGCTCTATGCTCGACTGCCTTCTAGAGTGCTGTTGTTATTTAATAGTTGACATATCCTGCCAGCTGTGGCAGCCGTTCCCCCCAGAGGATTCACATTAGCTTAATTTTCAAAGCTTTGCAAAAATTCTTCAGTTCAACAGAAGCAATACACCAGAGAGGTAGGGAGCTTTGTTAAGGTCATTCTTGACAGAGATATGACCCGTCCATGATGCCCGGTGTGAACATCCTGTCCTAGTATCTTGACAGGAGAGATTCTGAGCAAGAAGTACGGCCTTTCATGGATACGGTGCCCACAGGTACTGCCCTATACTCAGTCATGGTACACATTTTCAGATATATCCCTAATTATGTCTGAATGTGTGCCTCTTCAGAACCAAGTTCAAGTCTGTACAGAGACCCCTCTGCTGTGCTACTGTGTGAATAAACACCCAGCTGAATTCTCACCCTTAGCTCAATGGCCATTCCAATAGTGGCCCAGAAGTTACACGGGACTGAAAAACTCAGCAGCCAGACTGATGAAATGGGCCAGCAGGTGAAGGTCCCTGATGCCATGCCCTGATAATTTAAGTTCAGTCCCAGGACCCACACGGTAGCAGGAGAGTCCCAACTCCTACAAGTTGTCCTCTCTACATATGTATGCCTACACACACTGATAAATGGATTCTTTCATAATTCTTAAAGAATAGTTGAGGGTTGTTTTATTTGCTTGACTATCTTGTTTTGTTCGGTGTTGGCTTTTGAGACAGGATCTCACTTTGTAGCCCTGAATGACCTGGACCTTACTTTGTAGACCAGGCTGGCCTAGAACTCAGGGAGATCTGCCTGCTTCTGCCTCTACCTCCTGCATCAGCATACCCAGCAAGAAGAGTTGAACTTTTAGAAGAGAAAATCAGCAGCTTTTATCAAACAGTAGGGAAATGCATTTGCCTTGAGAGAGAGTGGAAGCCTGGATAGGCAAAGCAGAAGAAGAAGGCGGGCCCAAGTCCTTAGGGCTTCTGTTTGCCCCAGTATGTTTTCTGATTTGGAGGTCTAAGGACAGAGGAAGGGAATGGAAAGTGAACATTAGCCCCTGCCTTAGGAGGGGCACGGGCTCACTTGTCCCTCGGCAGCCTGAGGAGGACAGCCCTTGAATGTCCTCTTACTGAAGGGAGAGGAGAGGCAAACAATAGCTTCTTCCAGGCGACACAAACATCTGTTGGAGGGACAGTTCCTGTGAAGGCAACTCCTTCTGTGTAGCTTTCTCCTCCAGGCTCTAGCAACACACCTCGCCTGTCTCTTGAGGCTGCGAGATGAAGCGCCCCAAGCACACCGCTGTAGCTCCAAGTTTCCCTACACCTCACCACATCTCTGTAATGTGGCTCATCTTAAAACCATCCTCACATTGTCCTTTTCAAATGACAAGTGTTACTGTTCAAAACCTCATATTGTTATCTACGAGGGTGATACAGCCTCCCTGGCCAGACTTGAATGCATGAGATGAAGGTTTTAGAACACATGTTTAGATACCAATATCCAATTTCCACTATCCATTCTTTCAACTAGTTTTTTTAAATAAATTTTTCCATTTCTTTCAGATCCAACCACAGCTTCCCCTTCCCGCCTCCTCCTGTTCCCTCCCACCACCACTCCTCTGCCCCTCCCCAGTATACCCCCTCCTCCACCCCTGTTCAGAAGGGAGCAGGCCTCTTATGGATACCAACAAAGCAGAGCCTATCAAGTTGAGGAAGGACTAAGTTCTTCATCTTGAATTAAGGCTGGGCGAGACAACCTAGCATTAGGAACAGATTCCCCAAAGCCACCCAAAGTGTTAGGAACAGGCCCTGCTCCCACTGCCAGGAGTCCCAGAAGTGGACCAAGCCACACAACCATTACACATGTGCAGAGAGAGGGCCTAGACCTATCCCACCGAATGCTCCCTAGCCATCAGTCCATAGTCTGTGAACTCCCATGAGCCGGCCAGTTGCTTCTGTGGGTTCCCTTGTGATGACCCTGAGGCTCATACAATCCTTCCTCCCTCTCCTTAACAGAATTCTCCTGCTTCAGCCCCATGGTTGACTGTATGTCTCTGCAGCTGTCTCTGTGAGTTGCTGGATGAAGGTTCTCTCATGACGGTTGGGGTAGTTGCCAATCTGATCTCAGGGGATCAGGCTACTTATCCACTATTGCTAGGAGCCTTAACTGGGTTCGTCCTTGTAGATTCATCATAGGTGCCATTGCATCCGCTTTCTACATGACCCCGAAATGCCCCTCCCCGTCAAGACATCCCTTTCATTACTGTCCCCTTCCATTCACCCCTCAACTCGATCCCTCAGGTTTCCATCTTTACCCATGCCCAGTCTACCCAGGAGATCTCTTCTATTTCCCCTTCCCAGGGAAATCCAGGCATCCCCCTTTGGGCTCTCCTTATCCTAGCCTCTCTGGGACTAGGGATCGTAACATGGTTATCCTTTCCCTTACATCAGCTAGTTATTATGGGTTGACTTCAGTGTGCTGACCATGTTCTAGAGCCCAGGAAAGTACAGGGAACTGGCTGTGCTACCCGACCCCTCCCACTGAGGAGGTGAGATCCTTTGCCTGACTTGATACTGCTCTTCTAAGTCAAGAAACTCTGAGATGAGACTGGCAAGGTGGATTAGTGGGCAAAAGCGCCTGGCAACGTGTGATGGCTTATCTTGGTTGTCAACTTGACTACATCTGGAATGAACTAAAGCCTGCACAGCTGGGAATAACCTGTGTGGGATTTTTGTTAGCATTTTTTGAAGTGGAAGACCCACCCTAAATCTGGGTCACAACTCTGGGTGGCAGCTCATATCCAAGAAATGACATGGAAGAATAAAAGCTTTGGCTTTTTGCCTGTTCGCCCTCCCTCTCACTGCCGAGTTCAACTACCCTGTCCCAGAGGCATGCCTTCACTGCTGGTAGAACCTGCTTCTTCAAGGTTTCAGCATAGACTGAAAGTCAGCAGCCCTCAAGGACATCCCTGGGATTCCAGCACCACACTGAGACTTTATCTGAGACCCAGTGGCTGACTGAAGTACATCCTTCACCTCTCCTGCAAGAGACAGCCTTGTTGGACTATACAATGAGAGCCCATAAATCACAGTCATAGTTCTCTTTTAATATATACTTTTCAATTTTATCTGTTCTGTTTCTCTAGAGAACCAGACTAATACACCATCCAACCGAGCTTGATCCCTGGAGCCCACATAAAGGGGAAAGGAGAGAACCAACTCACAACTTAATGCTCTGGCCTCCAAGTGCGTCATGTGACATGCACCTGCACACACACACACACACACACACACACACAGATAATATTTTTTAAGGTATGGTTTCTCTGTATAACAGCCTTGGCTGCCCTAGAACTTGCTCTGTAGAACAGCCTGGCCTTGAACTCGGAGATCCTCCTGCCTCTGCCTTCCAAGTGCTAGGATTTAAGGTGTGTGCCACCATTGCTTGGCTGATAATAATTTTGAAGAAGAAAGAAATTCTCCAGGGCCTTCTGTGTAGATCAGGGGGTAGAATCAGGTGCTCTCTCCCAGGTAGTTCTCCGCAGCACATACATCCTTTTATTCTGCCACTTGGGACATTCTGCTGTAGAGCTAGTCCATGAGCTGTCTTCCAGGATGCTCAGAGAGTGCACAGGAGCCCTGTCATCTTAATTATGAAGCAGACTGCTCCTTTAAAAGCTGCCTGTGGCTATTTCTGCTTTCTAGTTTGTACAACAGAATTTATCTTCAGGGGAGAACTGTTTCCCCCTCTCTCTCTCTCTCTTTTTAATTTGGGGAAAACACTGAAATATACTTTTTAATCTGCAGAGAAAATGCCCAAAGCCTAATATGAAAGAGAAAGATGGAACATCATGAAGTCAGTGTTAACACAAAGCCCTTGGGTGGCCCAGAGCACTCCAAGGAAGACAGGCTCACCATCTTACTTAAAAAGTCCTCTTTCCCGGGAGAACGGAGCCTGAGGCTGTGGAATAAACCACAGATGAAGGTTAAGAATGAAAGAGAGTGGGCTGAGAGTGGACCGCAGCCTTCAGATAGTCCCTGGTCAGGACTGGAACAGACACCCTTGAAACAGTGCTAGCCAGTGTTCACTGGGGCCTATTATTCTCACATAGTATGCGCTAAAGCGCTGCTGTGGTCTGTCTGCCCACCCCACCTCACAATCACCCAGCCACTGGAAGAAGAAGCCTTGTTATGCTTTGGGACAAACCCGAGCACAAGGCACCAGAGTGCATGCGTGGGTAAAGAGAAAAGGTGGGGAGGGAGTTCACACCAGGGCAGCGGCGTTGAAAGGGGATGCTGGCAGGAGCAGGGGCACACTCTCGGATCCTAAGGAAACCTGAATTTCGCCGTTTCCACAGCATTAAGATACGCACCACTTTATTTGTTCAATAAAATACCCTGGAAGACTGGACACTGTGTCTATTTCAGTGACTCTGGGGAACCAAATCAAACCTTGAAAACAACAGGCAAGTTTTCGATCCCTAAAGCTATACCACAGTCTCCGGAGACTTTTTGTATCTTTGGGGTTATATTTATCAGTTTAGCATTCTAGGCTAATCGAACATGAGCCAAAAAATATTGGGTAAATGATTGATTAAGCAACAAAATGGAATAAAGGAAGGGGTTTTTGTTTCAATGTGGTCTCAAGTCTATATTCTTCCCAGCAAACTGCATTGTGTCATGCTGTATTTCTTTCTTATACTTACTTTGCTCTTTTCAAGAGCAAGGCCTTCAGGAGATGGTGAAGATGCTAATTGCAAAGAGAACAACCCACTCCAACCCTTAGTCCTGAGGGTAAGGTGCTTACCTAATAAATAAATAGATAGATAGATAGATAGATAGATAGATAGATAGATAG